>CM024241.1:17755460-17837494 GCA_013421045.1 Propylea japonica | reverse complement strand
TTCGAGAGCGCCTGCTAAATGCAGTTCGCTTCGGATCGATGATTTTCAACGTCAATCGATTCATTAGACCGAGATTTATAATTATCAGTGATAACCGTTCTTGTAGATCCTACAGAATTTTCGCAAAATGGTGAAAATAGCGTTTTAGGGGGGTCAACCCCTTACTCATTTTCGTCCAAAATTTCAAAATTTAAGATGATCATTTTATGGCTTATATTGAAGAGGACTACAGACTGAAAAAGAATTGCAATCCATTTTTTATTCCGCCTGTTCAAACGGAAATTATGGAAGTTTGAAATATCGAGTTTTGGAAAAAATGCCATTTGAACGGTGAAATTCTAACGCTTGCAGATATCGATTCGAAAGTATTTTATTTATATTCAGCTACCTCGAAAACCTATAAAAACATACCAAATTCAATAAAGTCTGCCATACTTTCAAATAAATTCAGTTTATAGATTTTGCATTTTTCATTTTCGAGTTGCGTTCGAGAGCGCCTGCTTAATGCAGTTCGCTTCGGATCGATGAATTTTCAACGTCAATCGATTCATTAGACCGAGATTATAATTATCAGTGATAACCGTTCTTGTAGATCCTACAGAATTTTCGCAAAATGGTGAAATATAGCGTTTTAGGGGGGTCAACCCCTTACTCATTTTTCGTCCAAAATTTCAAAATTTAAGATGATCATTTTATGTGCTTATATTGAAGAGGACTACAGACTGAAAAAGAATCTGCAATCCATTTTTTATTCCGCCTGTTCAAACGGAAATTATGGAAGTTTGAAATATCGAGTTTTGGAAAAAATGCCATTTGAACGGTGAAATTCTAAACGCTTGCAGATATCGATTCGAAAGTATTTTATTTATATTCAGCTACCTCGAAAACCTATAAAAACATACCAAATTCAATAAAGTCTGCCATACTTTTCAAATAAATTCAGTTTATAGATTTTGCATTTTTCATTTTCGAGTTGCGTTCGAGAGCGCCTGCTTAATGCAGTTCGCTTCGGATCGATGAATTTTCAACGTCAATCGATTCATTAGACCGAGATTTATAATTATCAGTGATAACCGTTCTTGTAGATCCTACAGAATTTTCGCAAAATGGTGAAATATAGCGTTTTAGGGGGGTCAACCCCTTACTCATTTTTCGTCCAAAATTTCAAAATTTAAGATGATCATTTTATGTGCTTATATTGAAGAGGACTACAGACTGAAAAAAATATGCAATCCATTTTTTATTCCGCCTGTTCAAACGGAAATTATGGAAGTTTGAAATATCGAGTTTTGGAAAAAATGCCATTTGAACGGTGAAATTCTAAACGCTTGCAGATATCGATTCGAAAGTTTTTTATTTATATTCAGCTACCTCGAAAACCTATAAAAACATACCAAATTCAATAAAGTCTGCCATACTTTTCAAATAAATTCAGTTTATAGATTTTGCATTTTTCATTTTCGAGTTGCGTTCGAGAGCGCCTGCTTAATGCAGTTCGCTTCGGATCGATGAATTTTCAACGTCAATCGATTCATTAGACCGAGATTTATAATTATCAGTGATAACCGTTCTTGTAGATCCTACAGAATTTTCGCAAAATGGTGAAATATAGCGTTTTAGGGGGGGTCAACCCCCTTACTCATTTTTCGTCCAAAATTTCAAAATTTAAGATGATCATTTTATGTGCTTATATTGAAGAGGACTACAGACTGAAAAAGAATATGCAATCCATTTTTATTCCGCCTGTTCAAACGGAAATTATGGAAGTTTGAAATATCGAGTTTTGGAAAAAATGCCATTTGAACGGTGAAATTCTAAACGCTTGCAGATATCGATTCGAAAGTATTTTATTTATATTCAGCTACCTCGAAAACCTATAAAAACATACCAAATTCAATAAAGTCTGCCATACTTTTCAAATAAATTCAGTTTATAGATTTTGCATTTTTCATTTTCGAGTTGCTTCGAGAGCGCCTGCTTAATGCAGTTCGCTTCGGATCGATGAATTTTCAACGTCAATCGATTCATTAGACCGAGATTTATTATCAGTGATAACCGTTCTTGTAGATCCTACAGAATTTTCGCAAAATGGTGAAATATAGCGTTTTAGGGGGGTCAAACCCTTACTCATTTTTCGTCCAAAATTTCAAAATTTAAGATGATCATTTTATGTGCTTATATTGAAGAGGACTACAGACTGAAAAGAATATGCAATCCATTTTTTATTCCGCCTGTTCAAACGGAAATTATGGAAGTTTGAAATATCGAGTTTTGGAAAAAATGCCATTTTGAACGGTGAAATTCTAAACGCTTGCAGATATCGATTCGAAAGTATTTTATTTATATTCAGCTACCTCGAAAACCTATAAAAACATACCAAATTCAATAAAGTCTGCCATACTTTTCAAATAAATTCAGTTTATAGATTTTGCATTTTTCATTTTCGAGTTGCGTTCGAGAGCGCCTGCTTAATGCAGTTCGCTTCGGATCGATGAATTTTCAACGTCAATCGATTCATTAGACCGAGATTTATAATTATCAGTGATAACCGTTCTTGTAGATCCTACAGAATTTTCGCAAAATGGTGAAATATAGCGTTTTAGGGGGGGTCAACCCCTTACTCATTTTTCGTCCAAAATTTCAAAATTTAAGATGATCATTTTATGTGCTTATATTGAAGAGGACTACAGACTGAAAAAGAATATGCAATCCATTTTTTATTCCGCCTGTTCAAACGGAAATTATGGAAGTTTGAAATATCGAGTTTTGGAAAAAATGCCATTTGAGAGGTGAAATTCTAAACGCTTGCAGATATCGATTCGAAAGTATTTTATTTATTATTTATTATTATTTTCAGCTGCCTCGAAAACCTATAAAAACATACCAAATCCAATTAAGTCTGCCATACTTTTCAAATAAATTCAGTTTATAGATTTTGCATTTTTCATTTTCGAGTTGCGTTCCAGAGCGCCTGCTTAATGCAGTTCGCTTCGGATCGATGAATTTTCAACGTCAATCGATTCATTAGACCGAGATTTATAATTATCAGTGATAACCGTTCTTGTAGATCCTACAGAATTTTCGCAAAATGGTGAAATATAGCGTTTTAGGGGGGGTCAACCCCTTACTCATTTTTCGTCCAAAATTTCAAAATTTAAGATGATCATTTTATGTGCTTATATTGAAGAGGACTACAGACTGAAAAAGAATATGCAATCCATTTTTTATTCCGCCTGTTCAAACGGAAATTATGGAAGTTTGAAATATCGAGTTTTGGAAAAAATGCCATTTGAACGGTGAAATTCTAAACGCTTGCAGATATCGATTCGAAAGTTTTTTATTTATATTCAGCTACCTCGAAAACCTATAAAAAAAACCAAATTCAATAAAGTCTGCCATACTTTTCAAATAAATTCAGTTTATAGATTTTGCATTTTTCATTTTTGAGTTGCGTTCGAGAGCGCCTGCTTAATGCAGTTCGCTTCGGATCGATGAATTTTCAACGTCAATCGATTCATTAGACCGAGATTTATAATTATCAGTGATAACCGTTCTTGTAGATCCTACAGAATTTTCGCAAAATGGTGAAATATAGCGTTTTAGGGGGGTCAACCCCTTACTCATTTTTCGTCCAAAATTTCAAAATTTAAGATGATCATTTTATGTGCTTATATTGAAGAGGACTACAGACTGAAAAATAATCTGCAATCCATTTTTTATTCCGCCTGTTCAAACGGAAATTATGGAAGTTTGAAATATCGAGTTTTGGAAAAAATGCCATTTGAACGGTGAAATTCTAAACGCTTGCAGATATCGATTCGAAAAGTTTATTTATTTATATTCAGCTACCTCGAAAACCTATAAAAACATACCAAATTCAATAAAGTCGGCCATACTTTTCAAATAAATTCAGTTTATAGATTTTGCATTTTTCATTTTTCGAGTTGCGTTCGAGAGCGCCTGCTTAATGCAGTTCGCTTCGGATCGATGAATTTTCAACGTCAATCGATTCATTAGACCGAGATTTATAATTATCAGTGATAACCGTTCTTGCAGATCCTACAGAATTTTCGCAAAATGTGTGAAATATATCGTTTTAGGGGGGGTCAACCCCTTACTCATTTTTCGTCCAAAATTTCAAATTTAAGATGATCATTTTATGTGCTTATATTGAAGAGGACTACAGACTGAAAAAGAATATGCAATCCATTTTTTATTCCGCCTGTTCAAACGGAAATTATGGAAGTTTGAAATATCGAGTTTTGGAAAAAATGCCATTTGAACGGTGAAATTCTAAACGCTTGCAGATATCGATTCGAAAGTATTTTTTTCTTATTCAGCTACCTCGAAAACCTATAAAAACATACCAAATTCAATAAAGTCTGCCATACTTTCCAAATAAATTCAGTTTATAGATTTTGCATTTTTCATTTTGGAGTTCCGTTCGAGAGCGCCTGCTTAATGCAGTTCGCTTCGGATCGATGAATTTTCAACGTCAATCGATTCATTAGACCGAGATTTATAATTATCAGTGATAACCGTTCCTGCAGATCCTACAGAATTTTCGCAAAATAATGAATATAGCGTTTTAGGGGGGTCAACCCCTTACTCATTTTTCGTCCAAAATTTCGAAATTTAAGATGATCATTTTATTTGCTTATATTGAAGATGACTACAGACTGAAAAAGAATCTGCAGTCCATTTTTTATTCCGCCTGTTCAAACGGAAATTATGGAAGTTTGAAATATCGAGTTTTGGAAAAAATGCCATTTGAACGGTGAAATTCTAAACGCTTGCAGATATCGATTCAAAAAATTTTTATTCATATTCAGCTTCCTCGAAAACCTATAAAAATATACTAAACTTAATAAAGTCTGCCATACTCTTCAAATAAATTCAGTTTATAGATTTTGCATTTTTCATTTTCGAGTTGCGTTCGAGAGCGCCTGCTTAATGCAGTTCGCTTCGGATCGATGAATTTTTAACGTCAATCGATTAATTAGACCGAGATTTATAATTATCAGTGATAACCGTTCTTGTAGATCCTACAGAATTTTCGCAAAATGGTGAAATATAGCGTTTTAGGGGGGGTCAACCCCTTAACTCATTTTCGTCCAAAATTTCAAAATTTAAGATGATCATTTTATGTGCTTATATTGAAGGACTACAGACTGAAAATAATCTGCAATCCATTTTTTATTCCGCCTGTTCAAACGGAAATTATGGAAGTTTGAAATATCGAGTTTTGGAAAAAATGCCATTTGAACGGTGAAATTCTGAACGCTTGCAGATATCGATTCGAAAGTATTTTTTTCTTATTCAGCTACCTTGAAAATCTAAAAAAACATACCAAATTCAATAAAGTCTGCCATACTTTTCAAATAAATTCAGTTTATAGATTTTGCATTTTTCATTTTCGAGTTGCCTTCGAGAGCGCCTGCGTAATGCAGTTCGCTTCGGATCGATGAATTTTCAACGTCAATCGATTCATTAGACCGAGATTTATAATTATCAGTGATAACCGTTCTTGTAGATCCTACAGAATTTTCGCAAAATGGTGAAATATAGCGTTTTAGGGGGGGTCAACCCCTTACTCATTTTTCGTCCAAAATTTCAAAATTTAAGATGATCATTTTATGTGCTTATATTGAAGAGGACTACAGACTGAAAAAGAATATGCAATCCATTTTTTATTCCGCCTGTTCAAACGGAAATTATGGAAGTTTGGTATATCGAGTTTTGGAAAAAATGCCATTTGAACGGTGAAATTCTAAACGCTTGCAGATATCGATTCGAAAGTATTTTTTTCTTATTCAGCTACCTTGAAAATCTATAAAAACATACCAAATTCAATAAAGTCTGCCATACTTTTCAAATAAATTCAGTTTATAGATTTTGCATTTTTCATTTTCGAGTTGCGTTCGAGAGCGCCTGCTTAATGCAGTTCGCTTCGGATCGATGAATTTTCAACGTCAATCGATTCATTAGACCGAGATTTATAATTATCAGTGATAACCGTTCTTGTAGATCCTACAGAATTTTCGCAAAATGGTGAAATATAGCGTTTTAGGGGGGGTCAACCCCTTACTCATTTTTCGTCCAAAATTTCGAAATTTAAGATGATCATTTTATGTGCTTATATTGAAGAGGACTACAGACTGAAAAAAAATATGCAATCCATTTTTTATTTTGCCCGTTCAAACGGAAATTATGGAAGTTTGAACGGTGAAATTCTAAACGCTTGCAGATATCGATTCGAAAGTATTTTTTTCTTATTCAGCTACCTTGAAAATCTATAAAAACATACCAAATTCAATAAAGTCTGCCATACTTTTCAAATAAATTCAGTTTATAGATTTTGCATTTTTCATTTTCGAGTTGCCTTCGAGAGCGCCTGCGTAATGCAGTTCGCTTCGGATCGATGAATTTTCAACGTCAATCAATTCATTAGACCGAGATTCATTATTATCAGTGATAACCGTTCTTGTAGATCCTACAGAATTTTCGCAAAATGGTGAAATATAGCGTTTTAGGGGGGGTCAACCCCTTACTCATTTTTCGTCCAAAATTTCGAAATTTAAGATGATCATTTTATGTGCTTATATTGAAGAGGACTACAGACTGAAAAAAAAATATGCAATCCATTTTTTATTTTGCCCGTTCAAACGGAAATTATGGAAGTTTGAAATATCGAGTTTTGGAAAAAATGCCATTTGAACGGTGAAATTCTAAACGCTTGCAGATATCGATTCGAAAGTATTTTTTCTTATTCAGCTACCTTGAAAATCTATAAAAACATACCAAATTCAATAAAGTCTGCCATACTTTTCAAATAAATTCAGTTTATAGATTTTGCATTTTTAATTTTCGAGTTGCCTTCGAGAGCGCCTGCGTAATGCAGTTCGCTTCGGATCGATGAATTTTCAACGTTAATCGATTCATTAGACTGAGAATTATAATTATCAGTGATAACCGTTCTTGTAGATCCTACAGAATTTTCGCAAAATGGTGAAATATAGCGTTTTAGGGGGGTTCAACCCCTTACTCATTTTTCGTCCAAAATTTCAAAATTTAAGACGATCATTTTATGTGCTTATATTAAAGAGGACTACAGACTGAAAAAGAATATGCAATCCATTTTTTATTCCGCCTGTTCAAACGGAAATTATGGAAGTTTGAAATATCGAGTTTTGGAAAAAAGGCCATTTGAACGGTGAAATTCTAAACGCTTGCAGATATCAATTGGAAAGTATTTTATTTATATTCAGCTACCTCGAAAACCTATAAAAACATACCAAATTCAATAAAGTCTGCCATACTTTTCAAATAAATTCAGTTTATAGATTTTGCATTTTTCATTTTCGAGTTGCGTTCCAGAGCGCCTGCTTCATGCAGTTCGCTTCGGATC
The DNA here is from genome assembly GCA_013421045.1 of Propylea japonica. Taxonomy (NCBI): domain Eukaryota; kingdom Metazoa; phylum Arthropoda; class Insecta; order Coleoptera; family Coccinellidae; genus Propylea; species Propylea japonica. The sequence continues at coordinate 17,830,086 of CM024241.1, read as the reverse complement.
GATGAATTTTCAACGTCAATCGATTCATTAGACCGAGATTTATAATTATCAGTGATAACCGTTCTTGTAGATCCTACAGAATTTTCGCAAAATGGTGAAATATAGCGTTTTAGGGGGGGTCAACCCCTTACTCATTTTTCGTCCAAAATTTCAAAATTTAAGATGATCATTTTATGTGCTTATATTGAAGATGACTACAGACTGAAAAAGAATCTGCAATCCATTTTTTATTCCGCCTGTTCAAACGGAAATTATGGAAGTTTGAAATATCGAGTTAAGGAAAAAATGCCATTTGAACGGTGAAATTCTAAACGCTTGCAGATATCGATTCGAAAGTATTTTATTTATATTCAGCTACCTCGAAAACCTATAAAAACATACCAAATTCAATAAAGTCGGCCATAATTTTCAAATAAATTCAGTTTATAGATTTTGCATTTTTCAGTTTCAAGTTTCCTTTTGGGAGGAGATGGAAAAATGACATTTTTTCATCTATTAAGAAAATAAATTGGTCTCTGTTCATCCGGTCAGAATGATTAATACCTCATTTTATAGGTAAATAAGTTCTCTACAAACGCCCTATTGACCACTTTTTTCCATAACCCACCGTTTCGAAAATATATCGAATAAACTTGGGAGGAGATGGAAAATGATATTTTTTCATCTATTAATGAAAATAAATCGGTCTCTGTTCATCTGATCAGAATGATTAATACCTCATTTTTTAGGTAAATTGATTCTCTACAAAATGTTACGAGATGTTACGGAATGTTACGACCTGTTACGGAATGTTATGACCTGTTACGGGATGGTACGTCATGTTACGATTTGTTACGTCATGTTACGAGATGTTACGACTTTTTACGGTATGTTACGAGATGTTACGAAATGATACGAGTTGTGAAGACCTGTTACGGAAAATTACGACCTGTAACGGGATTTTACGAGATTTTACGATTTTTTACGGTATATTATACGAGATGTAACGGAATGTTACGAAATGTTAAGGCATGTTTCGATAGGTTACAGCATGTTACAAAATGTTACGAGATGTTACGAGATGTCACGTTATGTAACGGCATGTTACGATATGTAAAGGGATGTGACGTCATGTTACGAATTTTTATGGAATGTTACGACTTTTTAAGGGTATGTTACGAGATGTTACGGAAAATTCAATAAGGAAAGCCTAAGTAGTAAACTAGTAAGTTGAATTTTTTCACAATCAATTGCAGCAAAAGAATGATGAATCGCACTACCTGATCTGCCACATACTTATAAAGGTAAAAATTGATAAAATCAAATGGTATTGTATCTTCCGAACAAATCTACTGAGGAACTATGAAATTGTGTATTTATAACGTTCCGTTTTGAAGAAACTGACCGAACTACTCAGTACAGTGTGAAATCGATATAATTTTATCTACCGAAGAAATGAGATTCTGAAAACTAGAATGAGAATAAACGAACACAGTGAATTATGAATCTCCCAAACTTCACGGATTCTCGATTAGCTTGATATGCTAGTTTTCGAAATTACCATAGGTTTGAACATTTACTACAGAGTAGTTCGAATATCTGAATATCTGAATATCTCAAAAATTTATTTTTATAGATTCGCAATTGATTGGTTAGTACATACATGTGATTTTATGCTTTCATTTCCAATTAAATTGCATCAGTTCTTATTCTTCTTTGGGGCAGATAAAAAAGACTTGATAAAATCAATTTTTATCTATGAAATATATATAATGTCTGATGTATTTCCATTAAATCCATTGAATTGAATTAGAAATGAAAGCATGAAAATGAATTTTCTTACAATCAATTGCAGCAGAAGAATGATGAATCGCACAACCTGATCTGCCACATAGAAAGGTAAAAATTGATGAAATGAAATGGTATTAAAGGCAACCAATGTATCTTCTGAACAAATATATTGAGGAACTATGAAATAGAATGACTGAGATACAGATCAAGAGGATCCGAACTACTAAGTAACGTAATGTGGTATATGTTTCAAACTGTTACAATGAAGAATGCTTATAAGCGTTGAGCGATTCATCATTCTTCTGTTGCAATTGATTGTGTAAAAATTCATTCTCATGCTTTCATTTCTAATTCAATTAAATGGATTTATTGGAAATACATCAGACAATATATATATTTCATAGATAAAAATTGATTTAATCAAGTCTTTTTGATTTAATCAATTCTTTTTTATCTGCCTCAAAGAAGAATAAGAACTGATGCAATTTAAATAGAAATGAAAGCATGAGATCACATGTATGTACTAACCAATCAATTGCGAATCTATAAAAATAAATTTTTGAGATATTCAGATATTCAGATATTCGAGCTACTCTGTAGTAAATGTTCGAACCTATGGTAAATTCGAAAACTAGCATATCAAGCTAATTCAGAATCCTTGAAGTTTGGGAGATTCATAATTCACTGTGTTCGTTTATTCTCATTCTAGTTTTCAGAATCTCATTTCTTCGGTAGATAAAATTATATCGATTTCACACTGTACTGAGTAGTTCAGTCAGTTTCTTCAAAACGGAACGTTTTAAATATTCAATTTCATAGTTCCTCAGTAGATTTGTTCGGAAGAAACAATACCATTTGATTTTATCAATTTTTACCTTTATATGTGGCAGATCAGGTAGTGCGATTCATCATTCTTTTGCTGCAATTGATTGTGAAAAAATTCAACTTACTAGTTTACTACTTAGGCTTTCCTTATTGAATTTTTCAAGATAAAAGATTATGAGAGTCAATATTTATTGTTGGTTTTCAAGAATCTACGAGTTTGAAAATGTTCTTACTATTGACTTCCATATTATATATATATATATTATATTGGTGCTTAATATTTCTAGTTGTTCGAGTAGTATTATTCAAAGTAGTTATTTTTTTTCTGAAGTATTTTCAAATTGTTAATTGTGATATGAGGTATCGTTGAAATGTGTGGCAGAAGCGAATGGGGTTGATTTCTTTTGTGTTTATTGTTTCTTTTTTCTACTTCACGAATTGTCATTCCTATGTGAAATAATGGGAAGTTTGTGCATGTTATCTCATAGACTCCGCTGGATTATACAAGTTTAGATCTTAATTTCATTATCAATCAGTACCCGAGAGGGATTGGTAAGGAGTGGGTTGGGACTGTATGGAGTACTAACGTTACTCACAGGGTCTGCCTCGATCCGTATTCGGGTTCGAGGGGCCAGTAAACCATAGTTACTCAATACATTAGACCGAGAGGGATTGATAAGGGGTGGGTTGGGTTATATGCAGTACTAATATTGCTCACTGGGTCTGCCTTGATCCGTGTTCGGGTTCGAGGGGCCAGTCAAATTATACTTACTTCATATTGGCCAGAGATGGATTGGTAAGGAGTGGGTTTGGATTGTATGGAATACTTACGTTGCTCACTGGGTCTGTCTCGATCCGTATTCAGAATCGAGGGGCCAGTAAAACCATAGTTACTTCATATTGGCCAGAGATGGATTGGTAAGGAGTATGTTTGGATTGTATGAAGTACTAACGTTGCTCACTGGATCTGCCTCGATCCGTATTCAGGTTCGAGGGACCAGTAAAACCATAGTTGCTTCATACAACTGCCCGAGAGGATTGGTTGGGAGTGGGTTGGGATTGTATGGAGTATTAACGTTGCTCACTGGGTCTGCCTCGATTCTCATTCGGGTTCGAGGGGTCAGTTTAGCTGTAGTTACTGCATGTGTTTTGGTCATTCTTAGTTTTTTTTCATCGGAATTACTTCTGATTACTTGAGCCTGTACACCGCGACAAGGTGATGACCTCGTACGAAATCGTAATATGCCCAACATCTCGTAACATACCGTAACAACTCGTTACATGTCGTTACATTCCGTAACATCTTGTAACATACCGTAAAGGTGCTTAAGATTTCTAGTTGTTTGAGTAGTATTATTTTAAAGCAGTTATTTTTTTTCAGAAGTATTTTTAGATTGTCAATTGTGATATGAGGTATCGTTAAAATGCGTGGCAGAAGCGAATGGGGTTGATTTCTTTTGTGTTTATTGAATCTTTTTTCTACTCCACGAATTGTCATTCCTATGTGAAATAATGGGAAGTTTGTGCATATTATCTCATTGACTCCGCTGGATTATTCAAGTTTAGAATTTAATTTCATTATCAATCAATACCCGAGAGGGATTGGTAAGAAGTGGGTTGGGATAGTATGGAGTACTAACGTTACTCACAGGGTCTGCCTCGATCCGTCTTCCGGTTTGAGGGGCCAGTAAAACCCTAGTTACTTCTGCTAGGAAAGGAGTTGTTAGGAGTGGGTTGGGTTATATGGAGTACTAGCGTTGCTCACTGGGTCTGCCTCAATCCGTATTCTGGTTGGAGGGGCCAGTAAAACCTCAGTTACTTCGTTTATTAACCCGATGGATTGGTAAGGAGTGGGTTGGGATTGTATGGAGTACTAACGTTACTCACTGGGTCTGCCTCGATCCGTCTCCCGGTTTAGGGGGCCAGTAAATCCCTAGTTACTTCATACTTCTGCTAGAAAAGGATTTGTTAGGAGTGGGTTGGATTATATGGAGTACTAACGTTGCTTACTGGGTCTGCCTCGATTCTCTTTCGGGTTCGAGGGCCAGTTAAGCCATAGTTACTCCACATCTTCTTTAGCCTGGTCGTACGATGTGCTAATATTGCTCACTGGGTCTACCACGAGTCCGTTTTCGGGTACGAGGGGCCAGTGAAATCACAGTTACTTCATACATTAACCTGAGAAGGATCGTTAAGGAGTGGGTTGGGTTATAAGCAGTACTAATATTGCTCACTGGGTCTGCCTCGATCCGTATTCGGGTTCGAGGGGCCAGTAAACCATAGTTACTCAATACAGTAGACCGAGAGGGATTGATAAGGGGTGGGTTGGGTTATATGCAGTACTTACATTGCTCACTGGGTCTGCTTTGATCCGTGTTCGGGTTCGAGAGGCCAGTAAAATTATACTTACTTCATATTGGCCAGAGATGGATTGGTAAGGAGTGGGTTTGGATTGTATGGAATACTTACGTTGCTCACTGGGTCTGCCTCGATCCGTATTCGGGTTCGAGGAGCCAGTAAACCATAGTTACTCAATACTTCAGACCGAGAGGGATTGATAAGGGGTGGTTTGGGTTATATGCAGTAATATTATTCACTGTGTCTGCCTTGATCCATGTTCGGGTTCGAGGGGCCAGTAAAATTATACTTACTTCATATTGGCCAGAAATGGATTGGTAAGGAGTGGGTTTGGATTGTATGGAATACTTACGTTGCTCACTGGGTCTGCCTCGATCCGTATTCAGAATCGAGGGGCCAGTAAAAGCATTGTTACTTCATATTGGCCAGAGATGGATTGGTAAGGAGTGGGTTTGGATTGTATAGAGTACTAACGTTGCTCACTGGGTCTGCCTCGATCCGTTCGAGGGGCCAGTAAAACCATAGTTGCTTCATACAACTGCCCGAGAGGATTGGTTGGGAGTGGGTTGGGATTGTATGGAGTATTAACGTTGCTCACTGGGTCTGCCTCGATTCTCATTCGGATTCGAGGGGTCAGTTTAGCTGTAGTTACTCCATATGTTTTGGTCATTCTTTGTTTTTTTTTCATCGGAAATACTTCTGATTACTTGAGCCTGTACACCACGACAAGGTGATGACCTCGTACGAAATCGTAAAATGCCCAACATCTCGTAACATACCGTAACAACTCGTAACAGGTCGTTACACAGGTGTTACGACTTTTCACCATAAAAATTCGTAACATGACGTCACATCCCTTTACATATCGTAACATGCCGTTACATAACGTGACATCTCGTAACATCTCGTAACATTTTGTAACATGCTGTAACCTATCGAAACATACCTCAACATTTCGTAACATTCCGTTACATCTCGTATAATATACCGTAAAAAATCTTAAAATCTCGTAAAATCCCGTTACAGGTCGTAATTTTCCGTAACATGTCTTCACATTTCGTATCATTTCGTAACATCTCGTAACATACCGTAACAAATCGTAACATGACGTACCATCCCGTAACAGGTCATAACATTCCGTAACAGGTCGTAACATTCCGTAACATCCCGTAACATTTTGTAGAGAATCAATTTACCTAAAAATGATGTATTAATCATTCTGATCAGATGAACAGAGACCGATTTATTTTCATTAATAGATGAAAAAATATCATTTTCCATCTCCTCCCAAGTTTATTAGATATATTTTCGAAACGGTGGGTTACCTGCGGATAATACAAACAAGAAGGTTTCTTCACCTTCAATGAAAGGGGGCACTGTAACACTATACCAAAATACGGAAAATAAACAGGAGATTACATTTGCGCAGAAAGCGATGTCAAAAACGAATTCGAATAAAAACAATAATAAACAAGGTGAAATTTCTCTGACTAATTCAAACAACGTTTGCTTCAAAAAGAATATCTCTGAGGACAAAATCAATTTAGTTTCTAATGAGTGGCATACACAAAAAAGCCGAAAACGAAGATCAAAGCCCATAACTGGAACCTCTACGGCGACTACCAAGCTAAAAGTGGCCCCAAAAAAGGTAGCTTTATTTATATCCAGACTTGCTCCGATCACAACTACTTCTGATGTATTGAATCACCTGGATACTTTTATATCTGGTACAAAACCGAAGTGTGAACAAATTCCGTCGAAGTTTCCTGAAGAATATTCCTCGTTTATGGTTGAGGTTGACGAGAGTCAATTTGATCTAGTGAAAAATCCTGACCATTGGCCTAAGGGTACAATCTTGTCAAAGTTTTTCCGATGGCTCCAGAGAAAAAACGTGAAAAATTGATGTGGACATCAGTTCCAGACAAAGATGACCAGAAAACTGTCTCAGGAAATTTTCTATCTCTTAACTGCCAGGGTCTGCTGGGAAAGACGGATATGATGATTTGCGATCTTTTAGCAAATAATAGATTTGATGTTCTATGTACAACAGAGACATGGTGCTCAGAGGCGAGTATTTCTAACGTAAATATTCCAGGATTTCACAGGGCGTCGAGTTTTTGCCGTTCTAAATTCAAGCATGGTGGTGTGGCAATTTGGTGTAGTGATAATTTGAAATCAACTGAAGTTGATCTATCGAAGGTCATTGTTGAGAAAGAATTCGAAGTTTGTGCTTCTCTTATCAAACGGGAAACTGGTCGGAAGTATGGTGAGGAAATTTTAGTTATAAACTGTTACAGGTCTCCCGTGAGTACTGATTTTAGTTTGTTTTGTGATTCTCTGTCAAAAGTTTTAGATAAACACTTTAAACCTTCAAAAAAAATTGTGTTAACTGGTGATTTTAATATAGACCCAAAAAGGGACTCAAAAAACTACCTGATGCTGTGTGATATACTTAAGTCTTTCAATATAAAAGTTTGTCCAACTGGTCCAACTAGAGGATCCAACACATTAGATTATTTATTCACAAATATATTGGACTGTGTAGTTGATACATATGATGTTACTTATTCAGATCATAGAGCCTTGATTGCTGACGTGGGTTTTTGTAAGGTTGACTCCTGCAATGTCGAGATCAAAAGAGACTTTAGTGCGGAAAATGTAGATCGTTTTCTTAATTGTTTACGACAAGAACAATGGCATATTGTTGATAATTCTGACATTAACAAATCTTTTAATGATTTCTATAATATTTTTCTCTATTACTTCGACGAATGTTTTCCGAAAAAAAAAATTTTATAAGAAGAAACGGCTGAATAACTGGTTGACACAAGAGGTGAGACGGTCTAGCTCACATTTAAGAGATCTTTTCAAATTGAAAAAAAAATTTCCTTGCTTTGACAAAACATATGACAACGCAAAGAAGGAACATTTCAATCTAGTTTCTAAGACAAAAAAGGAATACTTTCGATCTAGATTGAATGAATCTGACAATCGATCAGGTTGTGCATGGTCAATTGTTCGCCAGTTAACAGGAAATATTAAAGGTCATAATAATATTTCAATTCGAGAGCCCTCAACATTTAAATTAGAAAGTGACCCTAAAAAGGTTGCAGATATGTTCAATCGATTTTTCGTTGAGACACCGCGGAGAGTGATTGAGGAAATTCCAGCCCCTCGTAATTCACAAACGAAAATGAAACAGCAGAGTTTCATCGGGAGCATGTTTCTGAGGCCTTTCACTGCTGACGAAATTTATAAACTCTTACATAAAAAACTAAAGAGTAAGAAATCTTGTGGTTATGACGAGATTCCTGCCTTTTTGCTCAGAAAAAGCCTGGATTTCGTTGTACAACCCTTGACTGAGTTGGTGAATCTTTCATTTATAAAGGGCACTTTCCCGGAGAAATTGAAAGTAAGCAAAATAATTCCTCTGCACAAAAAGGGTGATGCTGAGGATATTCAAAATTATAGACCTGTGACATTAACCTCCTCTTTTTCGAAGGTTTTCGAATACTGCTTCATGGACAGGTTGGTGAATTTTTTCCTGAGCAATGAGTTGATTATTAAAAATCAATTCGGCTTTTTGCCTGGCCGTTGTACATCAGATGCAATTTTCCATTTCTTGGAAAAAATATATTCGCATCTGGAGGATGGTCAGTGCTCTTCTGGGGTTTTTTGTGACCTCAGCAGGGCATTCGACTGTGTGTCACATCAGAGGCTTTTCGAGAAGCTCGAGGGTTATGGGGTGCGAGGAAATGCTCTGCAGTGGATCCGGTGTTTTCTTGAGAATAGGCCACAGTATACAACTATTGAAAGCGTAAAAGATAAGACTAAGCATCAAGTATGCTCGGAGTCTATCACAAATGATATTGGGGTTGCGCAGGGGTCCATTCTGGGTCCGTTTCTCTTCCTCGTGTACATCAATGATATGGATACAGGGGAAGATTCCGATTTTACTGTGTATGCTGACGATTCTGCTTTTATCACAAAGGACCGATCGTTGAATGTTCTGGAGCGGAAATGTAATTCGGAATTGTCCAACCTTATGGATTGGTGCAATGATAATAAACTTTAATTGAATCTGTCCAAAACGAATTATATGGTTTTTCACAATCCTCAGCAAACTAATGATATGAACATGAGGATAGGTACTAATGACATCAATGTAAACAGATCGCACTGTATCTCCTTCTTGGGGATCATTATTGATGACACCCTCACTTGGAAGTCCCACTGTGAAAAGCTTGCATCCAGAATAAATAGTGCGTGTTACCTCCTGCGCAATCTTAGGGGTATATTGAATGAAAATGACCTGGTAGGCATTTTTCATGCACAGATAATGTCAAGACTTAGGTATGGTGTATGCTTTTGGGGAAATTCTGCGGAGTCGGGAAGCGTGTTTAGGGCGCAGAAGCGTGCTATTAGAGTCATGACTGGCGTTCACTCGCGCATATCGTGCCGAGACCTGTTTAAAAAATATTCAATTGCCACACTTCCTGGTCTGTTTATAATTGAGTGTGGTGTGTATGTGCACAAGAACAAGGAAAAGTACACCATTAATGGTTACAATCATAATTTCAACACAAGATCTAGAAACAACCTTAGAATACCTGCACATCGGCTCACGAAAACCCACAACTCTTTCATCGTGATGCCCATAAAAATATATAATATGATACCAGCCAATATTCAGGGTATCTCTGATCTCGTTCGTTTCAGGAGAAAACTGTGTGAATTTGTTGTCAGCCAAACTTTTTACAGCTTGGAGGAATTTTTAGAGAGAAAAGATCTGAAAATTTGAAATTTTGAGTTTTTTTTTTTTGTTTGTAACTATGTACATGTTACTAATTTTAGTGACTTTTTCTATACCTTGTTGGTCGATGGAAAATAAAGATATTTCTATTTCTATTTCTATTTCTATGGAAAAAAGTGGTCAGTAGGGCGTTTGTAGAGAACTAATTTACCCATAAAATTAGGTATTAATCATTCTGATCGGATGAACAGAGACCAATTTATTTTCATTTATAGATGAAAAAATGTCATTTTTCCATCTCCTCCCAAGTTTATTCGATATATTTTCGAAACGGTGGGTTATGGAAAAAAGTGGTCAATAGGGCGTTTGTAGAGAACTAATTTACCTATAAAATGAGGTATTAATCATTCTGATCGGATGAACAGAGACCAATTTATTTTCATTAATAGATGAAAAAATGTCATTTTTCCATCTCCTCCCAAGTTTATTCGATATATTTTCGAAACGGTGGGTTATGGAAAAAAGTGGTCAATGGGGCGTTTGTAGAGAACTAATTTACCTATAAAATGAGGTATTAATCATTCTGATCGGATGAACAGAGACCAATTTATTTTCATTTATAGATGAAAAAATGTCATTTTTCGCTTCTGCCACGCATTTTAACGATACCTCATATCACAATTGACAATCTGAAAATACTTCAGAAAAAAATAACTACTTCAAAATAAAACTACTCGAACAACTAGAAATCTTAAGCACCGATTCTCATTTAATATATTTATAATATGGAAGTCAATAGTAAGAACATTTTCAAACTCGTAGATTCTCGAAAACCAACAATAAATATTGAGTCTCATAATCTTTCATCCTGAAAAATTCAATAAGGAAAGTCTAAGTAGTAAACTAGTAGAGTGAATTTTTACTTAATCAATTGCAGCAAAAGAATGATGAAACGCACTACCTGATCTGCCACATATAAAGGAAAAAATTGATAAAATCAAATGGTATTGAAAGCAACCAATGTATCTTCCGAACAAATCTACTGAGGAACCATGAAATTGAATATTTAAAACGTTCCGTTTTGAAGAAACTGACTGAACCCAGTACAGTGTGAAATCGATATAATTTTATCTACCGAAGAAATGAGATTCTGAAAACTAGAATGAGAATAAACGAACACAGTGAATTATGAATCTCCCAAACTTCACGGATTCTGAATTAGTTTGATATGCTAGTTTTCGAAATTACCATAGGTTTGAAAATTTACTACAGAGTAGTTCGAATATCTGAATATCTGAATATCTCAAAAATTTATTTTTATAGATTAGCAATTGATTGGTAAGTGTGATCTCATGCTTTCATTTCTAATTAAATTGCATCAGTTCTTATTCTTCTATGAGGCAGATAAAAAAGACTTGATTATATCAAAAAGACTTGAGGGTCTGCCTCGATCCGTATTCAGAATGGAGGGGCCAGTAAAACCATAGTTACTTCATATTGGCCAGAGATGGGTTGGTAAGGAGTGTGTTTGGATTGTATAGAGTACTAACGTTGCTCACTGGGTCTGCCTTGATCCGTATTCAGGTTCGAGGGGCCCGTAAAACCATAGCTGCTTCATACAACTGCCCGAGAGGATTGGTTGGGAGTGGGTTGGGATTGTATGGAGTATTAACGTTGCTCACTGGGTCTGCCTCGATCCGTATTCGGGTTCGAGGGGCCAGTAAACCATAGTTACTCAATACATTAGACCGAGAGCGATTGATAAGGGGTGGGATGGGTTATATGCAGTACTAATATTGCTCACTGGGTCTGCCTTGATCCGTGTTCGGGTTCGGGGGGCCAGTCAAATTATACTTACTTCATATTGGCCAGAGATGGATTGGTAAGGAGTGGGTTTGGATTGTATGGAATACTTACGTTGCTCACTGGGTCTGCCTCGATCCGTATTCAGATTCAAGAGGCCAGTAAAACCATAGTTACTTCATATTGGCCAGAGATAGATTGGTAAGGAGTGGGTTTGGATTGTATAGAGTACTAACGTTGCTCACTGGGTCTGCCTCGATCCGTATTCAGGTTCGAGGGGCCAGTAAAACCATAGTTGCTTTATACAACTGCCCGAGAGGATTGGTTGGAAGTGGGTTGGGATTGTATGGAGTATTAACGTTGCTCAATGGGTCTGCCTCGATTCTCATTCGGGTTCGAGGGGTCAGTTTCTCTGTAGTTACTACATGTGTTTTGGTCATTCTTAGTTTTTTTTCATCGGAATTACTTCTGATTACTTGAGCCTGTACACCACGACAAGGTGATGACCTCGTATCGAATAAACTTGGGAGGAGATGGAAAAATGACATTTTTTCATATATTATTGAAAATAAATCGGTCTCTGTTCATCCGATCAGAATGATTAATACCTCATTTTATAGGTAAATTAATTCTCTACAAACGCCCTATTGACCACTTCTTTCCATAACCCACCGTTTCGAAAATATATCGAATAAACTTGGGAGGAGATGGAAAAATGACATTTTTTCATCTATTAATGAAAATAAATTGGTCTCTGTTCATCCGATCAAAATGATTAATACCTCATTTTATAGGTAAATTAGTTCTCTACAAACGCCCTATCGACCACTTTTTTCCATAACCCACCGTTTCGAGAATATATCGAATAAACTTGGGAGGAGATGGAAAATGATATTTTTTCATCTATTAATGAAAATAAATCGGTCTCTGTTCATCTGATCAGAATGATTAATACATCATTTTTAAGGTAAATTGATTCTCTACAAAATGTTACGGGATGTTACGGAATGTTACGACCTGTTACGGAATGTTATGACCTGTTACGGGATGGTACGTCATGTTACGATTTGTTACGTCATGTTACGAGATGTTACGATTTTTTACGGTATGTTACGAGATGTTACGAAATGATACGAGATGTGAAGACATGTTACGGAAAATTACGACCTGTAACGGGATTTTACGAGATTTTACGATTTTTTACGGTATATTATCCAATCCTCTCGGGCAGTTGTATGAAGCAACTATGGTTTTACTGTCCCCTCGAACGGATCGAGGCAGACCCAGTGAGCAACGTTAGTACTCTATACAATCCAAACCCACTCCTTACCAATCCATCTCTGGCCAATATGAAGTAACTATGGTTTTACTGGCCCCTCGATTCTGAATACGGATCGAGGCAGACCCAGTGAGCAACGTAAGTATTCCATACAATCCAAACCCACTCCTTACCAATCCATTTCTGGCCAATATGAAGTAAGTATAATTTTACTGGCCCCTCGAACCCGAACACGGATCAAGGCAGACATAGTGAGCAATATTACTGCATATAACCCAACCCACCCCTTATCAATCCCTCTCGGTCTGAAGTATTGAGTAACTATGGTTTACTGGCTCCTCGAACCCGAATACGGATCGAGGCAGACCCAGTGAGCAACGTAAGTATTCCATATAATCCAAACCCACTCCTTACCAATCCATCTCTGGCCTATATGAAGTAAGTATAATTTTACTGGCCCCTCGAACCCGAACACGGATCAAGGCAGACCCAGTGAGCAATGTTAGTACTGCATATAACCTAACCCACCCCTTATCAATCCCTCTCGGTCTACTGTATTGAGTAACTATGGTTTACTGGCCCCTCGAACCCGAATACGGATCGAGGCAGACCCAGTGAGCAACGTTAATACTCCATACAATCCCAACCCACTCCCAACCAATCCTCTCGGGCAGTTTAATGAAGCAACTATGGTTTTACTGGCCCCTCGAACCTGAATACTGATCGTGGCAGACCCAGTGAGCAACGTTAGTACTCTATACAATCCAAACCCACTCCTTACCAATCCATCTCTGGCCAATATGAAGTAACTATGGTTTTACTGGCCCCTCCATTCTGAATACGGATCGAGGCAGACCCTGTGAGTAACGTTAGTACTCCATACAGTCCCAACATACTCCTTACCAATCCCTCTCGGGTACTGATTGATAATGAAATTAAGATCTAAACTTGAATAATCCAGCGGAGTCTATGAAATAACATGTACAAACTTCCCATTATTTCACATAGGAATGACAATTCTTGAAGTAGAAAAAAGAAACAATAAACACAGAAGGAATCAACCCCATTCGCTTCTGCCACACATTTTAACGATACCTCATATCACAATTGACAATCTGAAAATACTTCAGAAAAAAAATAACTACTTTAAAATAATACTACTCGAACAACTAGAAATCTTAAGCACCAATTCTCACTTAATATATATATTATATGGAAGTCAATAGTAAGAACATTTTCAAACTCGTAGATTCTTGAAAACCAACAATAAATATTGAGTCTCATAATCTTTCATCTTGAAAAATTCAATAAGGAAAGTGAATTTTTACACAATCAATTGCAGCAGAAGAATGATGAAACGCACTACCTGATCTGCCACATATAAAGGTAAAAATTGATAAATTGAAAGCAACCAATGTATCTTCTGAACAAATCTACTGAGGAACTATGAAATTGAATATTTAAAACGTTTCGTTTTGAAGAAACTGACTGAACTACTCAGTACAGTGTGAAATCGATATAATTTTATCTACCGAAGAAATGAGATTCTGAAAACTAGAATGAGAATAAACGAACACAGTGAATTATGAATCTCCCAAACTTCACGGATTCTGAATTAGCTTGATATGCTAGTTTTCGAAATTACCATAGGTTTGAACATTTACTACAGAGTAGTTCGAATATCTGAATATCTCAAAAATTTATTTTTATAGTTTCGCAATTGATTGGTTAGTACATACATGTGATCTCATGCTTTCATTTCTAATTAAATTGCATCAGTTCTAATTCTTCGTTGAGGCAGATGAAAAAGACTTGATTAAATCAAAAAGACTTGATTAAATCAATTTTTATCTATGAAATATATATATTGTCTGATGTATTTCCATTAAATCCATCAAATTGAATTAGAAATGTAAGCATGAGAATGAATTTTTACACAATCTATTGCAACAGAAGAATGATGAATCGCACAACACTTACAAGCTTATAAGCTTTGAACACCTTATTCTTCATTGTAACAGTTTGAAACATATACCACATTACGTTACTTAGTAGTTCGGATCCTCTTGATCTGTATCTCAGTTATTCTATTTCATAGTTCCTCAATAGATATGTTCAGAAGATACATTGGTTGCCTTTAATACCATTTCATTTTATCAATTTTTACCTTTCTATGTGGCAGATCAGGTTGTGCGATTCATCATTCTTCAGCTGCAATTGATTGTGTAAAAATTCATTTTCATGCTTTCATTTCTAATTCAATTTAATGGATGTAATGGAAATACATCAGACATTATATATATTTCATAGATAAAAATTGATTTAATCAAGTCTTTTTCATCTGCCTCAAAGAAGAATAAGAACTGATGCAATTTAATCAGAAATGAAAGCATGAGATCACATGTATGTAGTAACCAATCAATTGCGAATCTAAAAAAATACATTTTTGAGATATTCAGATATTCAGATATTCGAACTACACTGTAGTAAATGTTCAAACCTATGGTAATTTCGGAAACTAGCATATCAAGCTAATCCAGAATCCGTGAAGTTTGGGAGATTCATAATTCACTGTGTTCGTTTATTCTCATTCTAGATTTGTTCGGAAGATACAATACCATTTGATTTTATCAATTTTTACCTTTATATGTGGCAGATCAGGTAGTGCGATTCATCATTCTTTTGCTGCAATTGATTGTGTGAAAATTCAACTCACTAGTTTACTACTTAGGATTTCCTTATTGAATTTTTCAAGATGAAAGATTATGAGACTCAATATTTATTGTTGGTTTTCAGGAATCTACGAGTTTGAAAATGTTCCTACTATTGACTTCCATATTATATTTATATTAAGTGAGAATTGGTGCTTAAGATTTCTAGTTGTTCGAGTAGTATTATTTTAAAGTTGTTATTTTTTTTCTGAAGTATTTTCAGATTGTCAATTGTGATATGAGGTATCGTTAAAATGTGTGGCAGAAGCGAATGGGGTTGATTTCTTTTGTGTTTATTGAATCTTTTTTCTACTTCACGAATTGTCATTCCTATGTGAAATAATGGGAAGTTTGTGCATGTTATCTCATAGACTCCGCTGGATTATTCAAGTTTAGATCTTTATTTTATTATCAATCAGTACCCGAGAGGGATTGGTGAGGAGTGGGTTGGGACTGTATGGAGTACTAACGTTACTCACAGGGTCTGCCTCGATCCGTATTCAGAATGGAGGGTCCAGTAAAACCATAGTTACTTCATATTGGCCAGAGATAGATTGGTAAGGAGTGGGTTTGGATTGCATAGAGTACTAACGTTGCTCACTGGGTCTGCCTCGATCCGTATTCAGGTTCGAGGGGCCAGTAAAACTATAGTTGCTTCATACAACTGCCCGAAAGGATTGGTTGGGAGTGGGTTGGGATTGTATGGAGTATTAACGTTGCTCACTGGGTCTGCCTCGATCCGTATTCGGGTTCGAGGGGCCAGTAAACCATAATTACTCAATACATTAGACCGAGAGGGATTGATAATGGGTGGGTTGGGTTATATGCAGTACTAATATTGCTTACTGGGTCTGCCTTGATCCGTGTTCGGGTTCGAGGGGTCAGTCAAATTATACTTACTTCATATTGGCCAGAGATGGATTGGTAAAGAGTGGGTATGGATTGTACGGAATACTTACGTTGCTCACTGGGTCTGCCTCGATCCGTATTCAGAATCGAGGGGCCAGTAAAACCATAGTTACTTCATATTGGCCAGAGATGGATTGGTAAGGAGTGGGTTTGGATTGTATGGAGTACTAACGTTGCTCACTGGATCTGCCTCGATCCATATTCAGGTTCGAGGGACCAGTAAAACCATAGTTGCTTCATACAACTGCCCGAGAGGATTGGTTGGGAGTGGGTTGGGTTTGTATGGAGTATTAACGTTGCTCACTGGGGCTGCCTCGATTCTCATTCGGGTTCAAGGGATCAGTTTAGCTGTAGTTACTCCATGTGTTTTGGTCATTCTTAGTTTTTTTCATCGGAATTACTTCTGATTACTTGAGCCTGTACACCACGACAAGGTGATGACCTCGTACGAAATAGTAATATGCCCAACATCTCGTAACATACCGTAACAACTCGTAACATGTCGTTATATTCCGTAACATCTTGTAACATACCGTAAAGGTGCTTAAGATTTCTAGTTGTTCGAGTAGTATTATTTTAAAAGAGTTATTTTTTTTTCTGAAGTATTTTCAGATTAACAATTGTGATATGAGATATCGTTAAAATGCGTGGCAGATGCGAATGGGGTTGATTTCTTTTGTGTTTATTGAATCTTTTTTCTACTTCACGAATTGTCATTCCTATGTGAAATAATATGAAGTTTGTGCATGTTATCTCATTGACTCCGCTGGATTATTCAAGTTTAGATTTTAATTTCATCATCAATCAGTACCCGAGAGGGATTGGTAAGAAGTGGGTTGGGATAGTATGGAGTACCAACGTTACTCACAGGGTCTGCCTCGATCCGTCTTCCGGTTTGAGGGGCCAGTAAAACCCTAGTTACTTCTGCTAGGAAAGGAGTTGTTAGGAGTGGGTTGGGTTATATGGACTACTAGCGTTGCTCACTGGGTCTGCCTCAATCCGTATTCTGGTTCGAGGGGCCAGTAAAACCTTAGTTACTTCGTATACTAACCCGATGGATTGGTAAGGAGTGGGTTGGGATTGTATGGAGTACTAACGTTACTCACTGGGTCTGCCTCGATCCGTCTCCTGGTTTAGGAGGCCAGTAAAACCTTAGTTACTTCATACTTCTGCTAGAAAAGGATTTGTTAGGAGTGGGTTGGATTATATGGAGTACTAACGTTGCTTACTGGGTCTGCCTCGATTCTCTTTCGGGTTCGAGGGCCAGTTAAGCCATAGTTACTCCAAATCTTCTTTGGCCTGGTCGTACGATGTGCTAATATTGCTCACTGGGTCTACCCCGAGTCCGTTTTCGGGTACGAGGGGCCAGTGAAATCATAGTTACTTCATACATTAGCCTGAGAAGGATTGTTAAGGAGTGGGTTGGTTTATAAGCAGTACTAATATTGCTCACTGGGTCTGCCTCGATCCGTATTCGGGTTCGAGGGGCCAGTAAACCATAGTTACTCAATACAGTAGACCGAGAGGGATTGATAAGGGGTTGGTTGGGTTATATGCAGTACTAACATTGCTCACTGGGTCTGCCTTGATCTGTGTTCGGGTTCGAGGGGCCAGTAAAATTAAACTTACTTCATATTGGCCAGAGATGGATTGGTAAGGAGGAGAGATTGTATGGAATACTTACGTTGCTCACTGGGTCTGCCTCGATCCGGAAAGAAGTGGTCCATAGGGCGTTTGTAGAGAATTGATTCACCTAAAAAATGAGGTATTAATCATTCTGATCGGATGATCAGAGACCGATTTATTTTCATTAATAGATGAAAAAATGTCATTTTCCATCTCCTCCCAAGTTCATTCGATATATTTTTGAAACGGTAGGTTATGGAAAAAAGTGGTCAGAAGTGCTTTTGTAGAGAATCAATTTACCTACAAAATGCGGTATTAATCATTCTGATCGGATGAACAGAGACCAATTTATTTTCATTAATAGATGAAAAAATGTCATTTTTTATCTCCTCCCAAGTTTATTCGATATATTTTCAAAACGGTAGGTTATGGAAAAAAGTGGTCAATTGGTCGTTTGTAGAGAATTAATTTACCTATAAAATGAGGTATTAATCATTCTGATCGGATGAACAGAGACCAATTTATTTTCATTAATAGATGAAAAAATGTCATTTTTCATCTCCTCCCAAGTTTATTCGATATATTTTCAAAACGGTAGGTTATGGAGAAAAGTGGTCAATAGGACGTTTGTAGAGAATTAATTTACCTATATAATGACGTATTAATCATTCTGATCAGATGAACAGAAACCGATGTATTTTCATTAATAAATGAAAAAATATCATTTTCCATCTCATCCCAAGTTTGTTCGATATATTTTCGAAACGGTGGGCTATGGAAAAAAGTGGTCAATAGGGCGTTTGTAGAGAATTAATTTACCTATAAAATGAGGTATTAATCATTCTGATCAGATGAACAGAGACCGATTTATTTCCATTAATAGATGAAAAAATGTCATTTTCCATCTCCTTCCAAGTTCATTCGATATATTTTTAAAACGGTAGGTTATGGAAAAAAGTGGTCAGAAGCGCTTTTGTAGAGAATCAATTTACCTAAGAAATGAGGTATTAATTATTCTGATCGGATGAACAGAGACCAATTTATTTTCATTAATAGATAAAAAAATGTCATTTTTCATCTCCTCCCAAGTTTATTCGATATATTTCGAAACGGTGGGTTATGGAAGAAAGTGGTCAATAGGGCGTTTTTAGAGAATTAATTTACCTATAAAATGAGGTTATAATCATTCTGATCGGATGACCAGAGACCGATTCATTTTCATTAATAGATGAAAAAATGTATTTTTTCCATCTCCTCCCAAGTTTATTCGATATATTTTCAAAACGGTGGGTTATGGAAAAAAGTGGTCAATAGGGCGTTCGAAGAGAATTAATTTATTTATCAAATGAGGTATCAATCATTCTGATCAGATGAACAGAGACCGATTTATTTTCATTTATAGATGAAAAAATGTAATTTTCCATCTCCTCCCAAGTTTATTCGATATATTTTCAAAACATTAGGTTATGGAGAAAAGTCAATAGGACTTTTGTAGAGAATCAATTTACCTATATAATGAGGTATTAATCGGATGATCGGATGAACAGAGACCGATTTATTTTCATAAATAAATGAAAAAATATCATTTTCCATCTCCTCCCAAGTTTATTCGATATATTTTCAAAACGGTGGGTTATGAAAAAAAGTGGAAGATAGGGCGTTTGTAGAGAATTAATTTACCTAGAAACTGACGTATTTATTATTCTGATCGGATGAACAGAGACCGAAATATTTTCATTAATAGATGACAAATGTCATTTTCCATCTCCTTCCAAGTTTATTCAATATATTTTCAAAACGGTAGGTTATAGAGAAAAGTGGTCGAAAGGGCTTTTGTAGAGAATCAATTTACCTAAAAAATGAGGTAATAATCATTCTGATGGGATGAACAGAGAACGATTTATTTTCATTAATAAACGAAAAAATGTCATTTTCCATCTCCTCCCAAGTTTATTGAATATATTGTCAAAACGGTAGGTTATGGCAAAAAGTGGTCAATAGGGCGTTCTTAGAGAATTAATTTACCTATAAAATGAGGTATTAATCTTTCTGATCGGATGAACAGAGACCGATTTATTTTCATTAATAGAAGAAAAAATAACATTTTTCATCTCCTCCCAAATTTATTCGATATATTTTCAAAACGGTAGGTTATGGAAAAAAGTGGTCAATAGGAGAGAGAATTAATTTACCTTTATAATGAAGTATCAACGATTCTGATCCGATGAACAGAAACCGATTCATTTTCATCAATAGATGAAAAAATGTCATTTTCCATGTCCTACCAAGTTTATTCGATATATATCCAAAACGGTAGGTTATGGAAAAAAGTGGTCAATGAGGCGTGTGTAGAGAATTAATTTACCTATATAATGAAGTATCAATCATTCTGATCGGATGAACAGCGACCGATTTATTTTCATTAATAGATGAAAAAATGTCAATTTTCATCTCCTCCCAAGTTAATTCGATATATTTTCAAAACGGTAGGTTATTTAGGTTATTTTCATCTATTAATGAAAATAAATCGGTCTCTGTTCATCTGATCAGAATGATTAACACCTCATTTTATAGGTAAATCAATTCTCTACAAACGCCCTATTGACCACTTTTTTCCATAACCCACCGTTTCGAAAATATGTCGAATAAACTTGGGAGGAGATGGAAAATGATATTTTTTCATCTATTAATGAAAATAAATCGGTTTCTGTTCATCCGATCAGAATGATTAATACGTCATTATATAGGTAAATTAATTCTCTACAAACGCCCCATTGACCACTTTTCTCCATAACCTACCGTTTTGAAAATATATCGAATAAACTTGGAAGGAGATGAAAAATGACATTTTTTCATCTATTAATGAAAATAAATCGGTCTCTGTTCATCCGATCAGAATGATTAATACCTCATTTCATAGGTGAATTAATTCTTTACAAACGCCCAATTGACCACTTTTTTCCATAACCTACCGTTTTGAAAATATATCGGATAAACTTGGTAGGAGATGGAAAATGACATTTTTTCATCTATTAATGAAAATAAATCGGTTTCTGTTCATTCGATCATAACCTACCGTTTTGAAAATATATCGAATAAACTTGGGAGGAGATGAAAATTGACATTTTTTCATCTATTAATGAAAATAAATTGGTCGCTGTTCATCCGATCAGAATGATTGACACTTCATTATATAGGTAAATTAATTCTCTACTCTCGCTTCATTGACCACTTTTTTCCATAACCTACCGTTTTGAAAATATATCGAATAAACTTGGGAGGAGATGGAAAATGACATTTTTTCATCTATTAATGAAAATAAATCGGTTTCTGTTCATCCGATCAAAATGATTGATACTTCATTATATAGGTAAATTAATTCTCTACAAACGCCCTATTGACCACTTTTTTCCATAACCTACCGTTTTGAAAATATATCGAATAAACTTGGGAGGAGATGAAAAATGTTATTTTTTCATCTATTAATGAAAATAAATCGGTCTCTGTTCATCCGATCAGAAAGATTAATACCTCATTTTATGAGTAAATTAATTCTCTTAGAACGCCCTATTGAACACTTTTCGCCATAACCTACCGTTTTGACAATATATGGAATAAACTTGGGAGGATATGGAAAATGACATTTTTTCATTTATTAATGAAAATAAATCGTTCTCTGTTCATCCGATCAGAATGATTATTACCTATGTTTTTAGGTAAATTGATTCTCTACAAAAGCCATCCGACCACTTTTCTCTATAATCTACCGTTTTGAAAATATATCGAATTAACTTGGGAGGAGATGGAAAATGACATTTTTCCATATATTAATGAAAATAATTCGGTGTCTATTCATCCGATCAGAATAATAAATACGTCAATTTCTAGGTAAATTAATTCTCTACAACCGCCCTATCTTCCACTTTTTTTCATAACCCACCGTTTTGAAAATATATCGAATAAACTTGGGAGGAGATGGAAAATGATATTTTTTCATTTATTAATGAAAATAAACCGGTCTCTGTTTTTCTGATCAGAATGATTGATACTTCATTTGATAGATAAATTAATTCTCTTCAAACGCCCTATTGATCACTTTTTTCCATAACCTACCGTTTTGAAAATATATCGAATAAACTTGGAAGGAGATGAAAAATCACATTTTTTCATCTATTAATGAAAATAAATCGGTCTCTGTTCATCCGATCAGAATGATTAATACCTCATTATATAGGTAAATTGATTCTCTAAAAAAGCCTTATTGACCACTTTTCTCCATAACCTAATGTTTTGAAAATATATCGAATAAACTTGGGAGGAGATGGAAAATGACACTTTTTCATCTATTAATGATAATAAATCGGTCTCTGGTCATCTGATCAGAATGATTGATACCTCATTTGATAGATAAATTAATTCTCTTCGAACGCCCTATTGACCACTTTTTTCCATAAACCACCGTTTTGAAAATATATCGAATAAACTTGGGAGGAGATGAAAAATGACATTTTTTTATCTATTAATGAAAATAAATCGGTCTCTGTTCATCCGATCATCCGATTAATACCTCATTATATAGGTAAATTGATTCTCTACAAAAGTCCTATTGACCACTTTTCTCCATAACCTAATGTTTTGAAAATATATCGAATAAACTTGGGAGGAGATGGAAAATGACATTTTTTCATTTATTAATGAAAATAAATCGGTCTCTGTTCATCTGATCAGAATGACTGATACCTCACTTGATAGATAAATTAATTCTCTTCGAACCACTTTTTTCCATAACCCACCGTTTTGAAAATATATCGAATAAACTTGGGAGGAAATGGAAAATGAAATTTTTTCATTTATTAATGAAAATAAATCGGTCTCTGTTCTTCTGATCAGAATGATTGATACTTCATTTGATAGATAAATTAATTCTCTACAAACGCCCTATTGACCACTTTTTTCCATAACCTACCGTTTTGAAAATATATCGAATAAACTTGGGAGGAGATGAAAAATGACATTTTTTCATCTATTAATGAAAATAAATCGGTCTCTGTTCATCCGATCAGAATGATTAATACCTCATTATATAGGTAAATTGATTCTCTAAAAAAGCCCTATTGACCACTTTTCTCCATAACCTAATGTTTTGAAAATATATCGAATAAACTTGGGAGGAGATGGAAAATGACATTTTTTCATCTATTAATGAAAATAATTCGGTCTCTGTTCATTCGATCAGAATAATTGATACCTCATTTGATAGATAAATTAATTCTCTTCGAACGCCCCATTGACCACTTTTTTCCATAACCCACCGTTTTGAAAATATATCGAATAAACTTGGGAGGAGATGAAAAATGACATTTTTTCATCTATTAATGAAAATAAATCGGTCTCTGTTCATCCGATCAGAATGATTAATACCTTATTTAATAGGTAAATTAATTCTCTACAAACGCCCAATTGACCACTTTTTTCCATAACCTACCGTTTCGAAAATATATCGAATAAACTTGGGAGGAGATGAAAAATGACATGACCTCATTTTTTAGGTGAATTCTCTACAAACGCCCTATAGACCACTTTTTTCCATAACCTACTGTTTTGAAAATATATCGAATAAACTTGGGAAGAGATGAAAAATGACATTTTTTCATCTAATAATGAAAATAAATCGGTCTCTGTTCATTCGATCAGAATGATTAATACCTCATTTTATAGGTAAATTAATTCTCTACGAAAGCCCTATTGACCACTTTTTTCCATTACCCCCCATTCGAAAATATATCGAATAAACTTGGGAGGAGATGGAAAAATGACATGTTTTCATCTATTAATGAAAATAAATCGGTCTCTGTTCATCCGATCAGAATGATTAATACCTCATTTTATAGGTAAATTAATTCTCTACAAACGCCCCATTGACCACTTTTTTCCATAACCCACCGTTTCGAAAATATATCGAATAAACTTGGGAGGAGATGGAAAATGATATTTTTTCATCTATTAATGAAAATAAATCGGTCTCTGTTCATCTGATCAGAATGATTAATACCTCATTATATAGTGTAACGTGGTTTTCTCGGTGAAACTTACCTCGAGCGCCAGCTATTCTTTTTTTCTAATAAGGGAGAATAGCAAACCTACCAGGGGATATTAGCGATAACAGAGAAAATCAGAAATAGAGCAAATTTACACAGTTTATTCAAATAGCGAAAAATTGGTCAGTTTTGTCTGACTGCGAGCACTTTCATGAGAAACAAATATTTTCCCGGTACGAGTCAGCCAGAATAGAAAGTAATTTAAATTTAAACGGTGAATTCAAATATATGAGAATATCAGAAAAACAGGGAGAAAAGGGGTCAGTATAAGAGTGCACAACGGTTATATTTGTCCGATATTCTTTCAGTCCTAGAATTCACCACTTTGCTTGTTTCTCGTATAAACAGGTTGGGTTTGGCCAGGTGAAATTCGAGGGTTGAACAGGATATGTCGAACGTGCTACAGCATTGGTTCGGTTATGCCTTCTGGTCTGATCATGGGTAAGGACAGACTAACTACAGGCACTAAGGATCGGGACAGAGCAGGAATGTTATTCGGTTGAACGTACTATAGTAGTGGTTCGCTTGAGCCCTTCGGTCTGACCATGAGTTCACCATGAAAGACAGACTAACTACGGGCACCTGGACAAACTAGAAAAGGTATGTTACGGAATCTGACGGAACAGCTATTTTAGGTAGACTCAACGAGGATTTAAAAAAAGGACTGTAGTAAATCGGCTCGGTACTTACAATTCAGTTGCACTAGCACTCACTTCAAAAAGGAAGCAAAAAAATGAGAAAATTCGGAAATCTAGAAACGTTCAGATCAGAAAATAATTCGGAACTAATTTAATTAAAAAGGTATACTTCTGAAACAGAAATAATTCGGAACTAATTTAATAAGGTATGCGTCTAAAACAGAAAATAATTTGGAACTAATTTAAAAGGTATACGTCTCAAGCAGAAAATATTTCGGAACTGATTACCGATGGAGGGAAACCCCGCCTTTTATAATCTTCCGGAGGGGGGTGGAAAAGGTAGGCGCAGAAACGTTAAAATTTGCAGGTGAGTACCTCGGTAAAAACATCTGGCTTATCGTACGTATATGCAAAAAACGGCGTTATCGGCGATCGGCGTTGTTCTTGCGGACTTTTTCGATTGTTTTGAATTAATTCTGAACGGAATAAAAATTCACGAATTTAAAATGAAAACTCGGATAAATTATTTTAAAATGAAGATCAATTTCTCAGTATAAAAAATTGAACTTCATTACATCCCCCCTGCTACGGAAAGAAAATTCAATTAATAACAATTTGAATTTTCGCGGCTCCCAACTATCGCAACAAACAAGTCAACGAACTAATACAGACGCCCCCTTGTGCTCGAAATCAGACTTACAATAATCATACAGCTAGTAGTTCCTCTTCTCAGTTCTTCTGGGTAACCAAGCAGGCCCAAGTCCAATTCGTAGTTCCATATTTATGTTCTGTGCATGTTTCAAGTCGGAGTTGGTGTTCTGTGCGCAGGTGTCATCACTCAGCGCATGCGTCGCCGCCATTTCGTTCCGCCATTGTTGTTTACTTCTGTTGTCGTTGTTGCTGGTTGATGTGAACAGTGAATCAATTAGTAAATGTGTAAAGTAAACTGGCGATGGGGATAATTAGCCGAGGATAGTTCTTACACCTTATGCACAGTAAGTTTGTTATTATAAGTCTTTTTCGATGTGGTTCAAAATAGTGCTTCGTAGATTCGCCCATAATGACTGGTGGTGAAAGCACTATGACGGCCCCATCATTCAGGTGTACAGGTGTTGATGTTCTAATTTCCCATGGTGGAGTCGGCGTCCGGGACTGGTGCAATAGGTGGTCTGGCGAATGGGTGGAGCGTCGGCGTAGGTGGAATGTCGACGTCGGCCCAGACAGATGACTTACAGGTGGGTAGTTCAGGCAGTTCTAACCATTTGATTCCAGTGAAATTTCTCCCATATTCTTCGGTTTTCCTGGCGAGTTTTCTTAGAGAAACTGTGTTTTCCATTTCCATAGACGGTTAAATAATGAACGGTAAAACAATAATGTCTGATTCGGAATGGAAACGGTGTAATGGGTCATTGGAATCATAAACGGATTTAACAGTTTTGAATTAGAAATAACCATGTTTCATTCAACGGCAACAGTTCAGACAACTATATTTAGTTTCAGTCATGCACAAAACGAAAACAAATATTCATTAAAAGTTTCAATACAATATTTCAGACAGTTTACCCAATTTGTTGTCGTTTTCAGGTAGAGAAAGAATTAAGATCAGACAAAATTACCAGGTACTGTTATGAAACTGTTACTATCATGTAGTGGGTTATTTTGAACGGTTTTCAGGTAGTAGTTGGACGGAAAATAAAACGGTTGGTTGGAAATGACGGTATAACGGTAGAGAAGATAATATTAATTCTTACAGTTTTCCTGATTGCAGGTTGCAGCGAGCTTTGTGCATCTGGGGCAGGCACGGAAAGCCAACTCCCTGCTGGTGGGGAGTCTCACTCTTCTGGAACCTCTGTGAGCCGGTTGCACCCGTTGGATTCTCGAAGCGGTCCCTCTTGGTCTGGACTGGAACGGAAGATTACATTGAACAGCCACCTCCCTCTGGTAGGTGTGACAGGGACAGTGTAGTATCTCTCTGCATGTCCTTCTGGTGTCATTTATAACTCGATCTAATATAGAATTTCTTTCAGGTGTGTGAGCTCGTAAAACTGCACCAGTGGACAGTGGACGGATGTCTTCTCCGATGTCAACAAGCGATGGTTCGACTCCTGCTGCTCGCTGGGGCTGAATAGGGGACACCCCAGAAGAAGGCGGGACCTCCAGGTCCAATAGAGATCTCCCCTCTTGCTGCGAAGACGGTTGTTGAAGGCTGCCCTTAAGAACTTCCTGTAACTCATCCAAGGCTCTGGCTGTAGCTCCTTTTCACTGACTGTCCAATTGTGACTGTGTCTCATCAGTGGTGTCAATAAAGTTCAATCTTCCTTGTACGTGTTTTAGCCTTGTGAAAATGTGCGAATATTCATTATCGGCATTGTCGTGGTTGAAGTCTTGAATTGATTCAACTAAATCGGTGAGTTTATTCTGGCATATCTCTATATCCAAGGTAGGATCCATCCATGTCACAGATTGTAACGGTGTATTTGATTGAATGACCTGTCGTAGTAAGCATCGCTTAGGCATCACTGTGCCCGGCACTGTTTGTCCTCGGAGTTGGAGTTCGTAGGTTAACTCGTCACTCAATAGCCGGTTCACATCCATGTTTACTATTTGCGGTTAAGTCTTTCTACGTAAGGTTCGGTTGTGTTCGATCAAAAGTATATACAGTTCCCGGTAATATCACTCACGAACTATCAACTATTTGTTCACTCGCACAGAGTTCAACGAAGTCCCGTCACAAGTTAGCCGGTTGTGGTTTAAATTGTCCCCAGAGACAACGCACTATGTGTAGCTGTAAAGGAATTATCGATAGCAAGTATACAAGTAAACAGCAATGCCAGTTACAACCAGGCTAAAGTTTACAATTGGTTGTAGAAGTACAATTATAACAGCAATAGCGAAGCTTATAATAGCTTACAGATCAAGATCAATCAGCTAAACCGCAAATCAATTAATCAGAATAGCATAAATGAAACAGATAGGTCAAGTCCATATAAATTCAAAGTCCAACAACAACAGAATATTATTAACAGCAATGTTCCAATAATTTCAGAGTATATTGGTGTGCGGTGTCAGGTTAAATAGCAATTATAAAATATAACAGTGTTAAGGTATACCAGAAAATAGTCCACTGCTAAAAATGCACCAAAAGTCACACAGTTTACGAATGTCCGGTTTAAAACGACGCACTTGTGTAATATAGCAATAGTTCATAAACTGTTGACCGAAAAATTCACTGTCCCAGCAGTTCAATTCAATCGCACAGATAAGATTATTACCTCTGGGTTCTTCCCAGGTGTCCACTTCCATAGGAGCTGCTCCACGGTTCGATGTGGCGGTTTCCCCATCTTTGTTCACACCGGACGGTTCACTCTGGTGGTGTTGCCCAGAAGTAGACGGTGAGCCGGCTTGTTTGGCGGTTCCCAACGGTAGCGGAACTGTGTCGGCAGGAGGAGCACATTCATCTAGTTTCTTCTGCTGTTCACTGGTCAGTTCTAAAAGATGTTCACCAGCGATATGCACTTCAGGGGCCGGTTCGTTTACAGGAGTCGGTTTGGAGATCGGTTGGCCTTCCAGATAGCATTCTGCGGTTTTCAGATTAATGCTGAAGTTGTAGTTTGACAGTGTGTCCATTCCCAGTATGACGTCCACCGGTAGGTCAGGAATTAGTAGGAATTTCAAGTCGGCCAAGGTATAATCGTCTATCCTGACTAGAGTGGTGTAGCGTTTAGGTGTGACGGTGGTCTTACCATTGGCTATCACTACAAAGTTATTGATCATAGGCTCTAATTTTATCCCTCTATCTTCCAAGTGCCCGGCCACTTTCTGGCTGCAGAAGCTCTTGGTGGCTCCGGTATCTATTAGTGCCTGGAAAGATTTACTAACTACCTGAATGTCTATTAAGGAACGATTTTCATTACAGACGGACGGTGACAGTGGAGTCAATGTCCCCAGAGATATGGCCGACCCCAATTCCATACCTCCATTTCTCGAACACGGACAGTCTCGGGAGAGAATATTCTCCCTCTGGCACCGGGAACAGAACAGTTTCGGCGGTCTGCGACACTCTCGGCGCATGTGGCCGTATCCACCACAGCGGAAACATTGAGTCTGGTAAGAGACCCTAAAATTTCTTTCTTTCTGTCGCTCGGTCCGGTCCGGAGTTACAGAGGTCTCAGTCCGGTTGTCGGTGTCCAGCGAGCAATTGGCCTGATAGCGGTTTCGCTGCGGTGTGTTGTAGGTCAGGTGCGGTTCGTCAATGAGGCCCGGCTTGGAGGGTGGCCTGGTGTATTGGTTCATCTGCCATTGAACCAGTTCAAATACTTTTCCCTTCCGTAGGAGCTCATCGTAAGTCCTAGTTTCTTGGAAGGCCAGGGCTTGTTGCAGAGACGGTAGTAACCTCTGTCCAATCAGACGGATCTGTTCCTCTTCGGACGGTCGGTTGCAGGATAATTTCTGGAACAGGTTCTGCATTCTCGTAACATAGAGCAGAAGTTTTTCATCTGGGCCCTGCGTTCGCCTTTTTATTTCCTCCAACAGGTTTTCTTCGTAATTCACCGGTAAGAAAGCGTCTTTCAATTGGAATTTGAAGTCGTCCCAGTTTTGAAACGTTCCTCTACGGGGGATGAACCAATCCCGGGCGTCTTTCCTCAGGAGTTCGTATACAGAGTCGAACACCTGTCCTAGTGGTACTTTGCGTGATTCGGCCAGTCTTTCCACTTCATCGATGAAATCGGTGACACTCTTAGTGCCATCAAATGAAATTGTCCATTTGTACAGGGGAACAGACGGTGTTGATGTAAATCGGGCGTCGGGCTCAGGTCGGTAACTGCCTTGTGCCAACGATCTGAGGGGGTTTCTGGGCGGTATATTTGTCGGAAAAGATACTCTTCGGGTGGAGTTCGCCCAACGGTCCGGTGTCAATCTCTCAGGTTGTGATGTCTCAGGTGATTCTTGAGAGGTCGGTATCCTTCTTCTGGGGTGTCCCCTATTCAGCCCCAGCGAGCAGCAGGAGTCGAACCATCGCTTGTTGACATCGGAGAAGACATCCGTCCACCGTCCACTGGTGCAGTTTTACGAGCTCACACACCTGAAAGAAATTCTATATTAGATCGAGTTATAAATGACACCAGAAGGACATGCAGAGAGATACTACAGGATCCCGTCCTCACAATCCCAAAAAGCCCCGAATTAACTTACCTTCCAGAGGCCGTACTGTTGGCACCATGGGCCACAATGTGTACCTGGAACTCCGTCCTGGCATGTGCTGGAAATGAGGCCAAGGAGAACACATCAGAGCCAACTGCACAGGAACACCGTTACTGTTTTGTAGTCGTTGTGGTTTGCTAGGTACCCTCACCCGGAACTGTCCCTGTCACACCTACCAGAGGGAGGTGGCTGTTCAATGTAATCTTCCGTTCCAGTCCAGACCAAGAGGGACCGCTTCGAGAATCCAACGGGTGCAACCGGCTCACAGAGGTTCCAGAAGAGTGAGACTCCCCACCAGCAGGGAGTTGGCTTTCCGTGCCTGCCCCAGATGCACAAAGCTCGCTGCAACCTGCAATCAGGAAAACTGTAAGAATTAATATTATCTTCTCTACCGTTATACCGTCATTTCCAACCAACCGTTTTATTTTCCGTCCAACTACTACCTGAAAACCGTTCAAAATAACCTACTACATGATAGTAACAGTTTCATAACAGTACCTGGTAATTTTGTCTGATCTTAATTCTTTCTCTACCTGAAAACGACAACAAATTGGGTAAACTGTCTGAAATATTGTATTGAAACTTTTAATGAATATTTGTTTTCGTTTTGTGCATGACTGAAACTAAATATAGTTGTCTGAACTGTTGCCGTTGAATGAAACATGGTTATTTCTAATTCAAAACTGTTAAATCCGTTTATGATTCCAATGACCCATTACACCGTTTCCATTCCGAATCAGACATTATTGTTTTACCGTTCATTATTTAACCGTCTATGGAAATGGAAAACACAGTTTCTCGAAAAAAACTCGCCAGGAAAACCGAAGAATATGGGAGAAATTTCACTGGAATCAAATGGTTAGAACTGCCTGAACTACCCACCTGTAAGTCATCTGTCTGGGCCGACGTCGACATTCCACCTACGCCGACGCTCCACCCATTCGCCAGACCACCTATTGCACCAGTCCCGGACGCCGACTCCACCATGGGAAATTAGAACATCAACACCTGTACACCTGAATGATGGGGCCGTCATAGTGCTTTCACCACCAGTCATTATGGGCGAATCTACGAAGCACTATTTTGAACCACATCGAAAAAGACTTATAATAACAAACTTACTGTGCATAAGGTGTAAGAACTATCCTCGGCTAATTATCCCATTCGCCAGTTTACTTTACACATTTACTAATTGATTCACTGTTCACATCAACCAGCAACAACGACAACAGAAGTAAACAACAATGGCGGAACGAAATGGCGGCGACGCATGCGCTGAGTGATGACACCTGCGCACAGAACACCAACTCCGACTTGAAACATGCACAGAACATAAATATGGAACTACGAATTGGACTTGGGCCTGCTTGGTTACCCAGAAGAACTGAGAAGAGGAACTACTAGCTGTATGATTATTGTAAGTCTGATTTCGAGCACAAGGGGGCGTCTGTATTAGTTCGTTGACTTGTTTGTTGCGATAGTTGGGAGCCGCGAAAATTCAAATTGTTATTGATTGAATTTTCTTTCCGTAGCAGGGGGGATGTAATGAAGTTCAATTTTTTATACTGAGAAATTGATCTTCATTTTAAAATAATTTATCCGAGTTTTCATTTTAAATTCGTGAATTTTTATTCCGTTCAGAATTAATTCAAAACAATCGAAAAAGTCCGCAAGAACAACGCCGATCGCCGATAACGCCGTTTTTTGCATATACGTACGATAAGCCAGATGTTTTTACCGAGGTACTCACCTGCAAATTTTAACGTTTCTGCGCCTACCTTTTCCACCCCCCTCCGGAAGATTATAAAAGGCGGGGTTTCCCTTCATCGGTAATCAGTTCCGAAATATTTTCTGCTTGAGACGTATACCTTTTAAATTAGTTCCAAATTATTTTCTGTTTTAGACGCATACCTTATTAAATTAGTTCCGAATTATTTCTGTTTCAGAAGTATACCTTTTTAATTAAATTAGTTCCGAATTATTTTCTGATCTGAACGTTTCTAGATTTCCGAATTTTCTCATTTTTTTGCTTCCTTTTTAAAGTGAGTGCTAGTGCAACTGAATTGTAAGTACCGAGCCGATTTACTACAGTCCTTTTTTTAAATCCTCGTTGAGTCTACCTAAAATAGCTGTTCCGTCAGATTCCGTAACATACCTTTTCTAGTTTGTCCAGGTGCCCGTAGTTAGTCTGTCTTTCATGGTGAACTCATGGTCAGACCGAAGGGCTCAAGCGAACCACTACTATAGTACGTTCAACCGAATAACATTCCTGCTCTGTCCCGATCCTTAGTGCCTGTAGTTAGTCTGTCCTTACCCATGATCAGACCAGAAGGCATAACCGAACCAATGCTGTAGCACGTTCGACATATCCTGTTCAACCCTCTAATTTCACCTGGCCAAACCCAACCTGTTTATACAAGAAACAAGCAAAGTGGTGAATTCTAGGACTGAAAGAATATCGGACAAATATAACCGTTGTGCACTCTTATACTGACCCCTTTTCTCCCTGTTTTCCTGATATTCTCATATATTTGAATTCACCGTTTAAATTTAACTTACTTTCTATTCTGGCTGACTCGTACCGGGAAAATATTTGTTTCTCATGAAAGTGCTCGCAGTCAGACAAAACTGACCAATTTTTCGCTATTTGAATAAACTGTGTAAATTTGCTCTATTTCTGATTTTCTCTGTTATCGCTAATATCCCCTGGTAGGTTTGCTATTCTCCCTTATTAGAAAAAAAGAATAGCTGGCGCTCGAGGTAAGTTTCACCGAGAAAACCACGTTACACTATATAATGAGGTATTAATCATTCTGATCAGATGAACAGAGACCGATTTATTTTCATTAATAGATGAAAAAATATCATTTTCCATCTCCTCCCAAGTTTATTCGATATATTTTCGAAACAGTGGGTTATGGAAAAAAGTGGTCAATGGGGCGTTTGTAGAGAATTAATTTACCTATAAAATGAGGTATTAATCATTCTGATCGGATGAACAGAGACCGATTTATTTTCATTAATAGATGAAAACATGTCATTTTTCCATCTCCTCCCAAGTTTATTCGATATATTTTCGAAACGGTGGGTAATGGAAAAAAGTGGTCAATAGGGCTTTCGTAGAGAATTAATTTACCTATAAAATGAGGTACTAATCATTCTGATCGAATGAACAGAGACCGATTTATTTTCATTATTAGATGAAAAAATGTCATTTTTCATCTCTTTCCAAGTTTATTCGATATATTTTCAGAACAGTAGGTTATGGAAAAAAGTGGTCTATAGGGCGTTTGTAGAGAATTCACCTAAAAAATGAGGTCATGTCATTTTTCATCTCCTCCCAAGTTTATTCGATATATTTTCGAAACGGTAGGTTATGGAAAAAAGTGATCAATTGGGCGTTTGTAGAGAATTAATTTACCTATAAAATAAGGTATTAATCATTCTGATCGGATGAACAGAGACCAATTTATTTTCATTAATAGATGAAAAAATATCATTTTCCATCTCCTCCCAAGTTTGTTCGATATATTTTCGAAACGGTGGGTTATGGAAGAAAGTGGTCAATAGGGCGTTTGTAGAGAATTAATTTACCTATTAAATGAGGTTATAATCATTCTGATCGGATGAACAGAGGCCGATTTATTTTCATTAATAGATGAAAAAATGGAATTTTTCCATCTCCTCCCAAGTTTATTCGATATATTTTCAAAACGGTGGGTTATGGAAAAAAGTGGTCAATAGGGCGTTCGAAGAGAATTAATTTATCTATCAAATGAGGTATCAATTATTCTGATGGAATGAACAGAGACCGAATTATTTTTATTAATAGATGAAAAAATGTCATTTTCCATCTCCTCCCAAGTTTATTCGATATATTTTCAAAACATTAGGTTATGGAGAAAAGTGGTCAATAGGGCTTTTTTAGAGAATCAATTTACCTATATAATGAGGTATTAATCATTCTGATCGGATGAACAGAGACCGATTTATTTTCATTAATAGATGAAAAAATGTCATTTTTCATCTCCTCCCAAGTTTATTCGATATATTTTCAAAACGGTAGGTTATGGAAAAAAGTGGTCAATAGGGCGTTTGTAGAGAATTAATTTATCTATCAAATGAAGTATCAATCATTCTGATCAGAAGAACAGAGACCGATTTATTTTCATTAATAAATGAAAAAATTTCATTTTCCATCTCCTCCCAAGTTTATTCGATATATTTTCAAAACGGTGTGTTATGGAAAAAAGTGGTCAATAGGGCGTTCGAAGAGAATTAATTTATCTATCAAGTGAGGTATCAGTCATTCTGATCAGATGAACAGAGACCGATTTATTTTCATTAATGAATGAAAAAATGTCATTTAACATCTCCTTCCAAGTTTATTCGATATATTTTCAAAACGTTAGGTTATGGAGAAAAGTGGTCAATAGGACTTTTGTAGAGAATCAATTTACCTATATAATGAGGTAGTAATCGGATGATCGGATGAACAGAGACCGATTTATTTTCATTAATAGATAAAAAAATGTCATTTTTCATCTCCTCCCAAGTTTATTCGATATATTTTCAAAACGGTGGGTTATGGAAAAAAGTGGTCAATAGGGCGTTCGAAGAGAATTAATTTATCTATCAAATGAGGTATCAATCATTCTGATCAGATGACCAGAGACTGATTAATTATCATTAATAGATGAAAAAGAGTCATTTTCCATCTCCTCCCAAGTTTATTCGATATATTTTCAAAACATTAGGTTATGGAGAAAAGTGGTCAATAGGGCTTTTTTAGAGAATCAATTTACCTATATAATGAGGTATTAATCATTCTGATCTGATGAACAGAGACCGATTTATTTTCATTAATAGATGAAAAAATGTCATTTTTCATCTCCTTCCAAGTTTATTCTTTCAAAACGGTAGGTTATGGAAAAAAGTGATCAATAGGGCGTTTGAAGAGAATTAATTTATCTATCAAATGAAGTATCAATCATTCTGATCAGAAAAACAGAGACCGGTTTATTTTCATTAATAAATGAAAAAATATCATTTTCCATCTCCTCCCAAGTTTATTCGATATATTTTCAAAACGGTGGGTTATGAAAAAAAGTGGAAGATAGGGCGGTTGTAGAGAATTAATTTACCTAGTAATTGACGTATTTATTATTCTGATCGGATGAACAGAGACCGAATTATTTTCATTAATATATGGAAAAATGTCATTTTCCATCTCCTCCCAAGTTAATTCGATATATTTTCAAAACGGTAGATTATAGAGAAAAGTGGTCGGATGGCTTTTGTAGAGAATCAATTTACCTAAAAACTTAGGTAATAATCATTCTGATCGGATGAACAGAGAACGATTTATTTTCATTAATAAATGAAAAAATGTCATTTTCCATATCCTCCCAAGTTTATTCCATATATTGTCAAAACGGTAGGTTATGGCGAAAAGTGGTCAATAGGGCGTTCTAAGAGAATTAATTTACTCATAAAATGAGGTATTAATCTTTCTGATCGGATGAACAGAGACCGATTTATTTTCATTAATAGATGAAAAAATAACATTTTTCATCTCCTCCCAAGTTTATTCGATATATTTTCAAAACGGTAAGTTATGGAAAAAAGTGGTCAATGAAGCGAGTGTAGAGAATTAATTTACCTATATAATGAAGTATCAATCATTTTGATCGGATGAACAGAAACCGATTTATTTTCATTAATAGATGAAAAAATGTCATTTTCCATCTCCTCCCAAGTTTATTCGATATATTTTCAAAACGGTAGGTTATGGAAAAAAGTGGTCAATGAAGCGAGTGTAGAGAATTAATTTACCTATATAATGAAGTGTCAATCATTCTGATCGGATGAACAGCGACCGATTTATTTTCATTTAAAGATGAAAAAATGTCAATTTTCATCTCCTCCCAAGTTTATTCGATATATTTTCAAAACGGTAGGTTATGATCGGATGAACAGAAACCGATTTATTTTCATTAAAAGATGAAAAAATTTCATTTTCCATCTCCTACCAAGTTTATCCGATATATTTTCAAAACGGTAGGTTATGGAAAAAAGTGGTCAATTGGGCGTTTGTAGAGAATTAATTCACCTATGAAATGAGGTATTAATCATTCTGATCGGATGAACAGAGACCGATTTATTTTCATTAATAGATGAAAAAATGTCATTTTTCATCTCCTCCCATGTTTATTCGATATATTTTCAAAACGGTAGGTTATGGAGAAAAGTGGTCAATAGGGCGTTTGTAGAGAATTAATTTACCTATATAATGACGTATTAATCATTCTGATCGGATGAACAGAAACCGATTTATTCTCATTAATAGATTAAAAAATATCATTTTCCATCTCCTCCCAAGTTTATTCGACATATTTTCGAAACGGTGGGTTATGGAAAAAAGTGGTCAATAGGGCGTTTGTAGAGAATTGATTTACCTATAAAATGAGGTGTTAATCATTCTGATCAGATGAACAGAGACCGATTTATTTTCATTAATAGATGAAAATAACCTAAATAACCTACCGTTTTGAAAATATATCGAATTAACTTGGGAGGAGATGAAAATTGACATTTTTTCATCTATTAATGAAAATAAATCGGTCGCTGTTCATCCGATCAGAATGATTGATACTTCATTATATAGGTAAATTAATTCTCTACACACGCCTCATTGACCACTTTTTTCCATAACCTACCGTTTTGGATATATATCGAATAAACTTGGTAGGACATGGAAAATGACATTTTTTCATCTATTGATGAAAATGAATCGGTTTCTGTTCATCGGATCAGAATCGTTGATACTTCATTATAAAGGTAAATTAATTCTTTCTCCTATTGACCACTTTTTTCCATAACCTACCGTTTTGAAAATATATCGAATAAATTTGGGAGGAGATGAAAAATGTTATTTTTTCTTCTATCAATGAAAATAAATCGGTCTCTGTTCATCCGATCAGAAAAATTAATACCTCATTTTATAGGTAAATTAATTCTCTAAGAACGCCCTATTGACCACTTTTTGCCATAACCTACCGTTTTGACAATATATTCAATAAACTTGGGAGGAGATGGAAAATGACATTTTTTCGTTTATTAATGAAAATAAATCGTTCTCTGTTCATCCCATCAGAATGATTATTACCTCATTTTTTAGGTAAATTGATTCTCTACAAAAGCCCTTCCGACCACTTTTCTCTATAACCTACCGTTTTGAAAATATATTGAATAAACTTGGGAGGAGATGGAAAATGACATTTGTCATCTATTAATGAAAATATTTCGGTCTCTGTTCATCCGATCAGAATAATAAATACGTCAGTTTCTAGGTAAATTAATTCTCTACAAACGCCCTATCTTCCACTTTTTTTCATAACCCACCGTTTTGAAAATATATCGAATAAACTTGGGAGGAGATGGAAAATGATATTTTTTCATTTATTTATGAAAATAAATCGGTCTCTGTTCATCCGATCATCCGATTAATACCTCATTATATAGGTAAATTGATTCTCTACAAAAGTCCTATTGACTTTTCTCCATAACCTAATGTTTTGAAAATATATCGAATAAACTTGGGAGGGGATGGAAAATTACATTTTTTCATCTATTAATGAGAATAAATCGGTCTCTGTTCATCTGATCAGAATGATTGATACCTCATTTGATAAATAAATTAATTCTCTTCGAACGCCCTATTGACCACTTTTTTCCATAACCCACCGTTTTGAAAATATATCGAATAAACTTGGGAGGAGATGGAAAAAATACATTTTTTCATCTATTAATGAAAATGAATCGGTCTCTGGTCATCCGATCAGAATGATTATAACCTCATTTTATAGGTAAATTAATTCTCTAAAAACGCCCTATTGACCACTTTCTTCCATAACCCACCGTTTCGAAAATATATCGAATAAACTTGGGAGGAGATGAAAAATGACATTTTTTCATCTATTAATGAAAATAAATTGGTCTCTGTTCATCCGATCAGAATAATTAATACCACATTTCTTAGGTAAATTGATTCTCTACAAAAGCGCTTCTGATCACATTTTTCCATAACCTACCGTTTTAAAAATATATCGAATGAACTTGGGAGGAGATGGAAAATGACATTTTTTCATCTATTAATGGAAATAAATCGGTCTCTGTTCATCTGATCAGAATGATTAATACCTCATTTTATAGGTAAATTAATTCTCTACAAACGCCCTATTGACCACTTTTTTCCATAGCCCACCGTTTCGAAAATATATCGAACAAACTTGGGGGGAGATGGAAAATGATATTTTTTCATCTATTAATGAAAATACATCGGTTTCTGTTCATCTGATCAGAATGATTAATACGTCATTATATAGGTAAATTAATTCTCTACAAACGTCCTATTGACCACTTTTCTCCATAACCTACTGTTTTGAAAATATATCGAATAAACTTGGGAGGAGATGAAAAATGACATTTTTTCATCTATTAATGAAAATAAATTGGTCTCTGTTCATCCGATCAGAATGATTAATACCTCATTTTATAGGTAAATTAATTCTCTACAAACGCCCAATTGACCACTTTTTTCCATAACCTACCGTTTTGAAAATATATCGAATAAACTTGGGAGGAGATGAAAAATGACATTTTTTCATCTATTAATGAAAATGAATTGGTCTCTGTTCATCCGATCAGAATGATTAATACCTCATTTTTTAGGTAAATTGATTCTCTACAAAAGCCCTTCTGACCACTTTTTTCCATAACCTACCGTTTCAAAAATATATCGAATGAACTTGGGAGGAGATGGAAAATGACATTTTTTCATCTATTAATGGAAATAAATCGGTCTCTGATCATCCGATCAGAATGATTAATACCTCATTTTTTAGGTGAATCAATTCTCTACAAACGCCCTATGGACCACTTCTTTCCGGATCGAGGCAGACCCAGTGAGCAACGTAAGTATTCCATACAATCTCTCCTCCTTACCAATCCATCTCTGGCCAATATGAAGTAAGTTTAATTTTACTGGCCCCTCGAACCCGAACACAGATCAAGGCAGACCCAGTGAGCAATGTTAGTACTGCATATAACCCAACCAACCCCTTATCAATCCCTCTCGGTCTACTGTATTGAGTAACTATGGTTTACTGGCCCCTCGAACCCGAATACGGATCGAGGCAGACCCAGTGAGCAATATTAGTACTGCTTATAAACCAACCCACTCCTTAACAATCCTTCTCAGGCTAATGTATGAAGTAACTATGATTTCACTGGCCCCTCGTACCCGAAAACGGACTCGGGGTAGACCCAGTGAGCAATATTAGCACATTGTACGACCAGGCCAAAGAAGATTTGGAGTAACTATGGCTTAACTGGCCCTCGAACCCGAAAGAGAATCGAGGCAGACCCAGTAAGCAACGTTAGTACTCCATATAATCCAACCCACTCCTAACAAATCCTTTTCCAGCAGAAGTATGAAGTAACTAGGGTTTTACTGGCCTCCTAAACCAGGAGACGGATCGAGGCAGACCCAGTGAGTAACGTTAGTACTCCATACAATCCCAACCCACTCCTTACCAATCCATCGGGTTAGTATACGAAGTAACTAAGGTTTTACTGGCCCCTCGAACCAGAATACGGATTGAGGCAGACCCAGTGAGCAACGCTAGTAGTACATATAACCCAACCCACTCCTAACAACTCCTTTCCTAGCAGAAGTAACTAGGGTTTTACTGGCCCCTCAAACCGGAAGACGGATCGAGGCAGACCCTGTGAGAAACGTTAGTACTCCATACTATCCCAACCCACTTCTTACCAATCCCTCTCAGGTACTGATTGATGATGAAAATAAAATCTAAACTTGAATAATCCAGCGGAGTCAATGAGATAACATGCACAAACTTCATATTATTTCACATAGGAATGACAATTCGTGAAGTAGAAAAAAGATTCAATAAACACAAAAGAAATCAACCCCATTCGCATCTGCCACGCATTTTAACGATATCTCATATCACAATTGTTAATCTGAAAATACTTCAGAAAAAAAAATAACTCTTTTAAAATAATACTACTCGAACAACTAGAAATCTTAAGCACCTTTACGGTATGTTACGAGATGTTACGGAATATAACGACATGTTACGAGTTGTTACGGTATGTTACGAGATGTTGGGCATATTACTATTTCGTACGAGGTCATCACCTTGTCGTGGTGTACAGGCTCAAGTAATCAGAAGTAATTCCGATGAAAAAAAACTAAGAATGACCAAAACACATGGAGTAACTACAGCTAAACTGATCCCTTGAACCCGAATGAGAATCGAGGCAGCCCCAGTGAGCAACGTTAATACTCCATACAAACCCAACCCACTCCCAACCAATCCTCTCGGGCAGTTGTATGAAGCAACTATGGTTTTACTGGTCCCTCGAACCTGAATATGGATCGAGGCAGATCCAGTGAGCAACGTTAGTACTCCATACAATCCAAACCCACTCCTTACCAATCCATCTCTGGCCAATATGAAGTAACTATGGTTTTACTGGCCCCTCCATTCTGAATACGGATCGAGGCAGACCCAGTGAGCAACGTAAGTATTCCGTACAATCCATACCCACTCTTTACCAATCCATCTCTGGCCAATATGAAGTAAGTATAATTTGACTGACCCCTCGAACCCGAACACGGATCAAGGCAGACCCAGTAAGCAATATTAGTACTGCATATAACCCAACCCACCCATTATCAATCCCTCTCGGTCTAATGTATTGAGTAATTATGGTTTACAGGCCCCTCGAACCCGAATACGGATCGAGGCAGACCCAGTGAGCAACGTTAATACTCCATACAATCCCAACCCACTCCCAACCAATCCTCTCGGGCAGTTGTATGAAGCAACTATGGTTTTACTGGCCCCTCGAACCTGAATACGGATCGTGGCAGACCCAGTGAGCAACGTTAGTACTCTATGCAATCCAAACCCACTCCTTACCAATCCATCTCTGGCCAATATGAAGTAACTATGGTTTTACTGGACCCTCCATTCTGAATACGGATCGAGGCAGACCCTGTGAGTAACGTTAGTACTCCATACAGTCCCAACCCACTCCTCACCAATCCCTCTCGGGTACTGATTGATAATGAAATTAAGATCTAAACTTGAATAATCCAGCGGAGTCTATGAGATAACATGCACAAACTTCCCATTATTTCACATAGGAATGACAATTCGTGAAGTAGAAAAAAGATTCAATAAACACAAAAGAAATCAACCCCATTCACTTCTGCCACACATTTTAACGATACCTCATATCACAATTGACAATCTGAAAATACTTCAGAAAAAAAATAACAACTTTAAAATAATACTACTCGAACAACTAGAAATCTTAAGCACCAATTCTCACTTAATATAAATATAATATGGAAGTCAATAGTAGGAACATTTTCAAACTCGTAGATTCTTGAAAACCAACAATAAATATTGAGTCTCATAATCTTTCATCTTGAAAAATTCAATAAGGAATAAGTAGTAAACTAGTGAGTTGAATTTTTACACAATCAATTGCAGCAAAAGAATGATGAATCGCACTACCTGATCTGCCACATATAAAGGTAAAAATTGATAAAATCAAATGGTATTGTATCTTCCGAACAAATCTAGAATGAGAATAAACGAACACAGTGAATTATGAATCTCCCAAACTTCACGGATTCTGGATTAGCTTGATATGCTAGTTATCAAAATTACCATAGGTTTGAACATTTACTACAGTGTAGTTCGAATATCTGAATATCTGAATATCTCAAAAATGTATTTTTTTAGATTCGCAATTGATTGGTTACTACATACATGTGATCTCATGCTTTCATTTCTGATTAAATTGCATCAGTTTTTATTCTTCTTTGAGGCAGATAAAAAGACTTGATTAAATCAATTTTTATCTATGAAATATATATAATGTCTGATGTATTTCCATTACATCCATTAAATTGAATTAGAAATGAAAGCATGAAAATGAATTTTTACACAATCAATTGCAGCTGAAGAATGATGAATCGCACAACCTGATCTGCCACATAGAAAGGTAAAAATTGATAAAATGAAATGGTATTAAAGGCAACCAATGTATCTTCTGAACATATCTATTGAGGAACTATGAAATAGAATAACTGAGATACAGATCAAGAGGATCCGAACCACTAAGTAACGTAATGTGGTATATGTTTCAAACTGTTACAATGAAGAATGAGGTGTTCAAAGCTTATAAGCTTGTAAGTGTTGTGCGATTCATCATTCTTCTGTTGCAATAGATTGTGTAAAAATTCATTCTCATGCTTACATTTCTAATTCAATTTGATGGATTTAAAGGAAATACATCAGACAATATATATATTTCATAGATAAAAATTGATTTAATCAAGTCTTTTTGATTTAATCAAGTCTTTTTCATCTGCCTCAACGAAGAATTAGAACTGATGCAATTTAATTAGAAATGAAAGCATGAGATCACATGTATGTACTAACCAATCAATTGCGAAACTATAAAAATAAATTTTTGAGATATTCAGATATTCAGATATTCGAACTACTCTGTAGTAAATGTTCAAACCTATAGTAATTTCGAAAACTAGCATATCAAGCTAATTCAGAATCTGTGAAGTTTGGGAGATTCATAATTCACTGTGTTCGTTTATTCTTATTCTAGTTTTCAGAATCTCATTTCTTCGGTAGATAAAATTATATCGATTTCACACTGTACTGAGTAGTTCAGTCAGTTTCTTCAAAACGAAACGTTTTAAATATTCAATTTCATAGTTCCTCAGTAGATTTGTTCAGAAGATACATTGGTTGCTTTCAATTTATCAATTTTTACCTTTATATGTGGCAGATCAGGTAGTGCGTTTCATCATTCTTCTGCTGCAATTGATTGTGTAAAAATTCACTTTCCTTATTGAATTTTTCAAGATGAAAGATTATGAGACTCAATATTTATTGTTGGTTTTCAAGAATCTACGAGTTTGAAAATGTTCTTACTATTGACTTCCATATTATATATATATTAAGTGAGAATTGGTGCTTAAGATTTCTAGTTGTTCGAGTAGTATTATTTTAAAGTAGTTATTTTTTTTCTGAAGTATTTTCAGATTGTCAATTGTGATATGAGGTATCGTTAAAATGTGTGGCAGAAGCGAATGGGGTTGATTCCTTCTGTGTTTATTGTTTCTTTTTTCTACTTCAAGAATTGTCATTCCTATGTGAAATAATGGGAAGTTTGTACATGTTATCTCATAGACTCCGCTGGATTATTCAAGTTTAGATCTTAATTTCATTATCAATCAGTACCCGAGAGGGATTGGTAAGGAGTATGTTGGGACTGTATGGAGTACTAACGTTCACTCACAGGGTCTGCCTCGATCCGTATTCAGAATGGAGGGGCCAGTAAAACCATAGTTACTTCATAATGGCCAGAGATGGATTGGTAGGGAGTGGGTTTGGATTGTATAGAGTACTAACGTTGCTCACTGGGTCTGCCACGATCAGTATTCAGGTTCGAGGGGCCAGTAAATCCATAGTTGCTTCATACAACTGCCCGAGAGGATTGGTTGGGAGTGGGTTGGGATTGTATGGAGTATTAACGTTGCTCACTGGGTCTGCCTCGATCCGTATTCGGGTTCGAGGGGCCAGTAAACCATAGTTACTCAATACAGTAGACCGAGAGGGATTGATAAGGGGTGGGTTAGGTTATATGCAGTACTAACGTTGCTCACTGGGTCTGCCTTGATCCGTGTTCGGGTTCGAGGGGCCAGTAAAATTATACTTACTTCATATTGGCCACAGATGGATTGGTAAGGAGTGGGTTTGGATTATATGGAATACTTACGTTGCTCACTGGGTCTGCCTCGATCCGTATTCGGGTTCGAGGAGCCAGTAAACCATAGTTACTCAATACTTCAGACCGAGAGGGATTGATAAGGGGTGGGTTGGGTTATATGCAGTAATATTGCTTGCTATGTCTGCCTTGATCCGTGTTCGGGTTCGAGGGGCCAGTAAAATTATACTTACTTCATATTGGCCAGAAATGGATTGGTAAGGAGTGGGTTTGGATTGTATGGAATACTTACGTTGCTCACTGGGTCTGCCTCGATCCGTATTCAGAATCGAGGGGCCAGTAAAACCATAGTTACTTCATATTGGCCAGAGATGGATTGGTAAGGAGTGGGTTTGGATTGTATAGAGTACTAACGTTGCTCACTGGGTCTGCCTCGATCCGTTCGAGGGGACAGTAAAACCATAGTTGCTTCATACAACTGCCCGAGAGGATTGGATAATATACCGTAAAAAATCGTAAAATCTCGTAAAATCCCGTTACAGGTCGTAATTTTCCGTAACATGTCTTCACATCTCGTATCATTTCGTAACATCTCGTAACATACCGTAAAAAGTCGTAACATCTCGTAACATGACGTAACAAATCGTAACATGACGTACCATCCCGTAACAGGTCATAACATTCCGTAACAGGTCGTAACATTCCGTAACATCCCGTAACATTTTGTAGAGAATCAATTTACCTTAAAAATTATGTATTAATC
This sequence comes from Propylea japonica, assembly GCA_013421045.1. Lineage (NCBI taxonomy): Eukaryota > Metazoa > Arthropoda > Insecta > Coleoptera > Coccinellidae > Propylea > Propylea japonica. Next base: position 17,785,497 of record CM024241.1, on the reverse strand, counting down.
ATTCTGATCAGATGAACAGAGACCGATTTATTTTCATCAATAGATGAAAAAATATCATTTTCCATCTCCTCCCAAGTTTATTCGATATATTCTCGAAACGGTGGGTTATGGAAAAAAGTGGTCGATAGGGCGTTTGTAGAGAACTAATTTACCTATAAAATGAGGTATTAATCATTTTGATCGGATGAACAGAGACCAATTTATTTTCATTAATAGATGAAAAAATGTCATTTTTCCATCTCCTCCCAAGTTTATTCGATATATTTTCGAAACGGTGGGTTATGGAAAGAAGTGGTCAATAGGGCGTTTGTAGAGAATTAATTAACCTATAAAATGAGGTATTAATCATTCTGATCGGATGAACAGAGACCGATTTATTTTCAATAATATATGAAAAAATGTCATTTTTCCATCTCCTCCCAAGTTTATTCGATACGAGGCCATCACCTTGTCGTGGTGTACAGGCTCAAGTAATCAGAGGCAGACCCAGTGAGCAACGTAAGTATTCCGTACAATCCATACCCACTCCTTACCAATCCATCTCTGGCCAATATGAAGTAAGTATAATTTGACTGGCCCCTCGAACCCGAACACGGATCAAGGCAGACCCAGTGAGCAATATTAGTACTGCATATAACCCATCCCACCCCTTATCAATCCCTCTCGGTCTAATGTATTGAGTAACTATGGTTTACTGGCCCCTCGAACCCGAATACGGATCGAGGCAGACCCAGTGAGCAACGTTAATACTCCATACAATCCCAACCCACTCCCAACCAATCCTCTCGGGCAGTTGTATGAAGCAGCTATGGTTTTACGGGCCCCTCGAACCTGAATACGGATCAAGGCAGACCCAGTGAGCAACGTTAGTACTCTATACAATCCAAACCCACTCCTTACCAACCCATCTCTGGCCAATATGAAGTAACTATGGTTTTACTGGCCCCCCCATTCTGAATACGGATCGAGGCAGACCCTCAAGTCTTTTTGATATAATCAAGTCTTTTTTATCTGCCTCATAGAAGAATAAGAACTGGTGCAATTTAATTAGAAATGAAAGCATGAGATCACATGTATGTACTTACCAATCAATTGCTAATCTATAAAAATAAATTTTTGAGATATTCAGATATTCAGATATTCGAACTACTCTGTAGTAAATTTTCAAACCTATGGTAATTTCGAAAACTAGCATATCAAGCTAATTCAGAATCCGTGAAGTTTGGGAGATTCATAATTCACTGTGTTCGTTTATTCTCATTCTAGTTTTCAGAATCTCATTTCTTCGGTAGATAAAATTATATCGATTTCACACTGTACTGGGTTCAGTCAGTTTCTTCAAAACGGAACGTTTTAAATATTCAATTTCATGGTTCCTCAGTAGATTTGTTCGGAAGATACATTGGTTGCTTTCAATACCATTTGATTTTATCAATTTTTTCCTTTATATGTGGCAGATCAGGTAGTGCGTTTCATCATTCTTTTGCTGCAATTGATTAAGTAAAAATTCACTCTACTAGTTTACTACTTAGGCTTTCCTTATTGAATTTTTCAGGATGAAAGATTATGAGACTCAATATTTATTGTTGGTTTTCGAGAATCTACGAGTTTGAAAATGTTCTTACTATTGACTTCCATATTATAAATATATTAAATGAGAATCGGTGCTTAAGATTTCTAGTTGTTCGAGTAGTTTTATTTTAAAGTAGTTATTTTTTTCTGAAGTATTTTCAGATTGTCAATTGTGATATGAGTTATCGTTAAAATGCGTGGCAGAAGCGAAAAATGACATTTCTTCATCTATAAATGAAAGTAAATTGGTCTCTGTTCATCCGATCAGAATGATTAATACCTCATTTTATATGTAAATTAGTTCTCTACAAACGCCCCATTGACCACTTTTTTCCATAACCCACCGTTTCGAAAATATATCGAATAAACTTGGGAGGAGATGAAAAAATGACATTTTTTCATCTATAAATGAAAATAAATTGGTATCTGTTCATCCGATCAGAAAGATTATGACCTCATTTTATGGGTAAATTAGTTCTCTACAAACGCCCTATTGACCACTTTTTTCCATAACCCACCGTTTCGAAAATATATCGAATAAACTTGGGAGGAGATGGAAAATGATATTTTTTCATCTATTAATGAAAATAAATCGGTCTCTGTTCATCTGATCAGAATGATTAATACATCATTTTTAGGTAAATTGATTCTCTACAAAATGTTACGGGATGTTACGGAATGTTACGACCTGTTACGGAATGTTATGACCTGTTACGGGATGGTACGACATGTTACGATTTGTTACGTCATGTTACGAGATGTTACGACTTTTTACGGTATGTTACGAGATGTTACGAAATGATACGAGATGTGAAGACATGTTACGGAAGATTACGACCTGTAACGGGATTTTACGAGATTTTACGATTTTTTACGGTATATTATACGAGATGTAACGGAATGTTACGAAATGTTGAGGTATGTTTCGATAGGTTACAGCATGTTACAAAATGTTACGAGATGTTACGAGATGTCACGTTATGTAACGGCATGTTACGATATGTAAAGGGATGTGACGTCATGTTACGAATTTTTATGGTGAAAAGTCGTAACACCTGTGTAACGACCTGTTACGATTTGTTACGGTATGTTACGAGATGTTGGGCATTTTACGATTTCCTACGAGGTCATCACCTTGTCGTGGTGTACAGGCTCAAGTAATCAGAAGTATTTCCGATGAAAAAAAAACAAAGAATGACCAAAACATATGGAGTAACTACAGCTAAACTGACCCCTCGAATCCGAATGAGAATCGAGGCAGACCCAGTGAGCAACGTTAATACTCCATTCAATCCCAACCCACTCCCAACCAATCCTCTCGGGCAGTTGTATGAAGCAACTATGGTTTTACTGGCCCCTCGAACGGATCAAGGCAGACCCAGTGAGCAACGTTAGTACTCTATACAATCCAAACCCACTCCTTACCAATCCATCTCTGGCCAATATGAAGTAACAATGCTTTTACTGGCCCCTCGATTCTGAATACGGATCGAGGCAGACCCAGTGAGCAACGTAAGTATTCCATACAATCCAAACCCACTCCTTACCAATCCATTTCTGGCCAATATGAAGTAAGTATAATTTTACTGGCCCCTCGAACCCGAACATGGATCAAGGCAGACACAGTGAATAATATTACTGCATATAACCCAAACCACCCCTTATCAATCCCTCTCGGTCTGAAGTATTGAGTAACTATGGTTTACTGGCTCCTCGAACCCGAATACGGATCGAGGCAGACCCAGTGAGCAACGTAAGTATTCCATACAATCCAAACCCACTCCTTACCAATCCATCTCTGGCCAATATGAAGTAAGTATAATTTTACTGGCCCCTCGAACCCGAACACGGATCAAAGCAGACCCAGTGAGCAATGTTAGTACTGCATATAACCCAACCCACCCCTTATCAATCCCTCTCGGTCTACTGTATTGAGTAACTATGGTTTACTGGCCCCTCGAACCCGAATACGGATCGAGGCAGACCCAGTGAGCAATATTAGTACTGCTTATAACCCAACCCACTCCTTAACGATCCTTCTCAGGTTAATGTATGAAGTAACTGTGATTTTACTGGCCCCTCGTACCCGAAAACGGACTCGTGGTAGACCCAGTGAGCAATATTAGCACATCGTACGACCAGGCTAAAGAAGATGTGGAGTAACTATGGCTTAACTGGCCCTCGAACCCGAAAGAGAATCGAGGCAGACCCAGTAAGCAACGTTAGTACTCCATATAATCCAACCCACTCCTAACAAATCCTTATCTAGCAGAAGTATGAAGTAACTAGGGTTTTACTGGCCCCCTAAACCGGGAGACGGATCGAGGCAGACCCAGTGAGTAACGTTAGTACTCCATACAATCCCAACCCACTCCTTACCAATCCATCGGGTTAATAAACGAAGTAACTGAGGTTTTACTGGCCCCTCGAACCAGAATACGGATTGATTCAGACCCAGTGAGCAACGCTAGTACTCCATATAACCCAACCCACTCCTAACAACTCCTTTCCTAGCAGAAGTAACTAGGGTTTTACTGGCCCCCCAAACCGGAAGACGGATCGAGGCAGACCCTGTGAGTAACGTTAGTACTCCATACTATCCCAACCCACTTCTTACCAATCCCTCTCGGGTATTGATTGATAATGAAATTAAGTTCTAAACTTGAATAATCCAGCGGAGTCAATGAGATAATATGCACAAACTTCCCATTATTTCACATAGGAATGACAATTCGTGGAGTAGAAAAAAGATTCAATAAACACAAAAGAAATCAACACCATTCGCTTCTGCCACGCATTTTAACGATACCTCATATCACAATTGACAATCTGAAAAGACTTCAGAAAAAAAATAACTGCTTTAAAATAATACTACTCGAACAACTAGAAATCTTAAGCACCTTTACGGTATGTTACAAGATGTTACGGAATGTAACGACATGTAACGAGTTGTTACGGTATGTTACGAGATGTTGGGCATATTACGATTTCGTACGAGGTCATCACCTTGTCGCGGTGTACAGGCTCAAGTAATCAGAAAGAATTCCGATGAAAAAAAACTAAGAATGACGAAAACACATGCAGTAACTACAGCTAAACTGACCCCTCGAACCCGAATGAGAATCGAGGCAGACCCAGTGAGCAACGTTAATACTCCATACAATCCCAACCCACTCCCAACCAATCCTCTCGGGCAGTTGTATGAAGCAACTATGGTTTTACTGGTCCCTCGAACCTGAATACGGATCGAGGCAGATCCAGTGAGCAACGTTAGTACTTCATACAATCCAAACATACTCTTTACCAATCCATCTCTGGCCAATATGAAGTAACTATGGTTTTACTGGCCCCTCGATTCTGAATACGGATCGAGACAGACCCAGTGAGCAACGTAAGTATTCCATACAATCCAAACCCACTCCTTACCAATCCATCTCTGGCCAATATGAAGTAAGTATAATTTGACTGGCCCCTCGAACCCGAACACGGATCAAGGCAGACCCAGTGAGCAATATTAGTACTACCCAACCCACCCCTTATCAATCCCTCTCGGTCTAATGTATTGAGTAACTATGGTTTACTGGCCCCTCGAACCCGAATACGGATCGAGGCAGACCCTGTGAGTAACGTTAGTACTCCATACAGTCCCAACCCACTCCTTACCAATCCCTCTCGGGTACTGATTGATAATGAAATTAAGATCTAAACTTGAATAATCCAGCGGAGTCTATGAGATAACATGCACAAACTTCCCATTATTTCACATAGGAATGACAATTCGTGAAGTAGAAAAAAGAAACAATAAACACAAAAGAAATCAACCCCATTCGCTTCTGCCACACATTTTAACGATACCTCATATCACAATTAACAATTTGAAAATACTTCAGAAAAAAAATAACTACTTTGAATAATACTACTCGAACAGCTAGAAATATTAAGCACCAATATAATATATATATATAATATGGAAGTCAATAGTAAGAACATTTTCAAACTCGTAGATTCTTGAAAACCAACAATAAATATTGACTCTCATAATCTTTCATCTTGAAATATTCAATAAGGAAAGCCTAAGTAGTAAACTAGTAAGTTGAATTTTTTCACAATCAATTGCAGCAAAAGAATGATGAATCGCACTACCTGATCTGCCACATATAAAGGTAAAAATTGATAAAATCAAATGGTATTGTTTCTTCCGAACAAATCTACTGAGGAGCTATGAAATTGAATATTTAAAACGTTCCGTTTTGAAGAAACTGACTGAACAACTCAGTACAGTGTGAAATCGATATAATTTTATCTACCGAAGAAATGAGATTCTGAAAACTAGAATGAGAATAAACGAACACAGTGAATTATGAATCTCCCAAACTTCAAGGATTCTGAATTAGCTTGATATGCTAGTTTTCGAATTTACCATAGGTTCGAACATTTACTATAGAGTAGCTCGAATATCTGAATATCTGAATATCTCAAAAATTTATGTTTATAGATTCGCAATTGATTGGTTAGTACATACATGTGATCTCATGCTTTCATTTCTATTTAAATTGCATCAGTTCTTATTCTTCTTTGAGGCAGATAAAAAAGACTTGATTAAATCAAAAAGACTTGATTAAATCAATTTTTATCTATGAAATATATATATATTGTCTGATGTATTTCCAAAAAATCCATTTAATTGAATTAGAAATGAAAGCATGAGAATGAATTTTTACACAATCAATTGCAACAGAAGAATGATGAATCGCTCAACACTTATAAGCTTATAAGCTTATAAGCTTTGAACACCTCATTCTTCATTGTAACAGTTTGAAAATTATACCACATTACGTTACTTAGTAGTTCGGATCCTCTTGATCTGTATCTCAGTCATTCTATTTCATAGTTCCTCAATATATTTGTTCAGAAGATACATTGGTTGCCTTTAATACCATTTCATTTTATCAATTTTTACCTTTCTATGTGGCAGATCAGGTTGTGCGATTCATCATTCTTCTGTTGCAATTGATTGTGTGAAAATTCATTTTCATGCTTTCATTTCTAATTCAATTCAATGGATTTAATGGAAATACATCAGACATTATATAGATTTCATAGATAAAAATTGATTTTATCAAGTCTTTTTTATCTGCCTCAAAGAAGAATAAGAACTGATGCAATTTAATTGGAAATGAAAGCATAAGATCACATGTATGTACTAACCAATCAATTGCGAATCTATAAAAATAAATTTTTGAGATATTCAGATATTCAGATATTCGAACTACTCTGTAGTAAATGTTCAAACCTATGGTAATTTCGAAAACTAGCATACCAAGCTAATCGAGAATCCGTGAAGTTTGGGAGATTCATAATTCACTGTGTTCGTTTATTCTCATTCTAGTTTTCAGAATCTCATTTCTTCGGTAGATAAAATTATATCGATTTCACACTGTACTGGGTAGTTAGGTCAGTTTCTTCAAAACGGAACGTTATAAATACACAATTTCATAGTTCCTCAGTAGATTTGTTCGGAAGATACAATACCATTTGATTTTATCAATTTTTACCTTTATATGTGGCAGATCAGGTAGTGCGATTCATCATTCTTTTGCTGCAATTGATTGTGAAAAAATTCAACTTACTAGTTTACTACTTAGGCTTTCCTTATTGAATTTTCCGTAACATCTCGTAACATACCCTCAAAAAGTCGTAACATTCCATAAAAATTCGTAACATGACGTCACATCCCTTTACATATCGTAACATGCCGTTACATCTCGTATAATATACCGTAAAAAATCGTAAAAAATCGTAAAATCTCGTAAAATCCCGTTACAGGTCGTAATTTTCCGTAACAGGTCTTCACAACTCGTATCATTTCGTAACATCTCGTAACATACCGTAAAAAGTCGTAACATCTCGTAACATGACGTAACAAATCGTAACATGACGTACCATCCCGTAACAGGTCATAACATTCCGTAACAGTTCGTAACATTCCGTAACATCTCGTAACATTTTGTAGAGAATCAATTTACCTAAAAAATGAGGTATTAATCATTCTGATCAGATGAACAGAGACCGATTTATTTTCATTAATAGATGAAAAAATATCATTTTCCATCTCCTCCCAAGTTTATTCGATATATTTTCGAAACGGTGGGTTATGGAAAAAAGTGGTCAATAGGGCGTTTGTAGAGAACTAATTTACCTATAAAATGAGGTATTAATCATTCTGATCGGATGAACAGAGACCAATTTATTTTCATTAATAGATGAAAAAATGTCATTTTTCCATCTCCTCCCAAAAGGAAACTTGAAACTGAAAAATGCAAAATCTATAAACTGAATTTATTTGAAAAGTATGGCCGACTTTATTGAATTTGGTATGTTTTTATAGGTTTTCGAGGTAGCTGAATATAAATAAAATACTTTCGAATCGATATCTGCAAGCGTTTAGAATTTCACCGTTCAAATGGCATTTTTTCCTAAACTCGATATTTCAAACTTCCATAATTTCCGTTTGAACAGGCGGAATAAAAAATGGATTGCAGATTCTTTTTCAGTCTGTAGTCATCTTCAATATAAGCACATAAAATGATCATCTTAAATTTTGAAATTTTGGACGAAAAATGAGTAAGGGGTTGACCCCCCCTAAAACGCTATATTTCAACATTTTGCGAAAATTCTGTAGGATCTACAAGAACGGTTATCACTGATAATTATAAATCTCGGTCTAATGAATCGATTGACGTTGAAAATTCATCGATCCGAAGCGAACTGCATGAAGCAGGCGCTCTGGAACGCAACTCGAAAATGAAGAATGCAAAATCTATAAACTGAATTTATTTGAAAAGTATGGCAGACTTTATTGAATTTTGTATGTTTTTATAGGTTTTCGAGGTAGCTGAATATAAATAAAATACTGTCGAATCGATATCTGCAAGCGTTTAGAATTTCACCGTTTAAATGGCATTTTTTCCAAAACTCGATATTTCAAACTTCCATAATTTCCGTTTGAACAGGCGAAATAAAAAATGGATTGCAGATTCTTTTTCAGTCTGTAGTCCTCTTCAATATAAGCACATAAAATGATCATCTTAAATCTGAAATTTTGGACGAAAAATGAGTAAGGGGTTGACCCCACCTAAAACGATATATTTCACCATTTTGCGAAAATTCTGTTGGATCTACAAGAACGGTTATCACTGATAATTATGAATCTGGGTCTAATGAATCGATTGACGTTGAAAATTCATCGATCCGAAGCGAACTGCATTAAGCAGGCGCTCTCGAACGGAACTCCAAAATGAAAAATGCAAAATCTATAAACTGAATTTATTTGGAAAGTATGGCAGACTTTATTGAATTTGGTATGTTTTTATAGGTTTTCGAGGTAGCTGAATATAAATAAAATACTTTCCAATCGATATCTGCAAGCGTTTAGAATTTCACCGTTCAAATGGCATTTTTTCCAAAACTCGATATTTCAAACTTCCATAATTTCCGTTTGAACAGGCGGAATAAAAAATGGATTGCATATTCTTTTTCAGTCTGTAGTCCTCTTCAATATAAGCACATAAAATGATCATCTTAATTCTGAAATTTTGGACGAAAAATGAGTAAGGGGTTGACCCCACCTAAAACGATATATTTCACCATTTTGCGAAAATTCTGTAGGATCTACAAGAACGGTTATCACTGATAATTATGAATCTGGGTCTAATGAATCGATTGACGTTGAAAATTCATCGATCCGAAGCGAACTGCATTAAGCAGGCGCTCTCGAACGCAACTCAAAAATGAAAAATGCAAAATCTATAAACTGAATTTATTTGAAAAGTATGGCCGACCTTATTGAATTTGGTATGTTTTTATAGGTTTTCGAGGTAGCTGAATATAAATAAAATACTTTCGAATCGATATCTTCAAGCGTTTAGAATTTCACCGTTTAAATGGCATTTTTTCCAAAACTCGATATTTCAAACTTCCATAATTTCCGTTTGAACAGGCGAAATAAAAAATGGATTGCAGATTCTTTTTCAGTCTGTAGTCCCCTTCAATATAAGCACATAAAATGATCATCTTAAATTTTGAAATTTTGGACGAAAAATGAGTAAGGGGTTGGCCCCCCCTAAAACGCTATATTTCACCATTTTGCGAAAATTCTGTAGGATCTACAAGAACGGTTATCACTGATAATTATAATTCTCAGTCTAATGAATCGATTAACGTTGAAAATTCATCGATCCGAAGCGAACTGCATTACGCAGGCGCTCTCGAAGGCAACTCGAAAATGAAAAATGCAAAATCTATAAACTGAATTTATTTGAAAAGTATGGCCGACCTTATTGAATTTGGTATGTTTTTATAGGTTTTCGAGGTAGCTGAATATAAATAAAATACTTTTGAATCGATATCTTCAAGCGTTTAGAATTTCACCGTTTAAATGGCATTTTTTCCAAAACTCGATATTTCAAACTTCCATAATTTCCGTTTGAACAGGCGGAATAAAAAATGGATTGCATATTCTTTTTCTGTCTGTAGTCCTCTTTAATATAAGCACATAAAATGATCATCTTAAATTTTGAAATTTTGGACGAAAAATGAGTAAGGGGTTGAACCCCCCTAAAACGCTATATTTCACCATTTTGCGAAAATTCTGTTGGATCTACAAGAACGGTTATCACTGATAATTATAATTCTCAGTCTAATGAATCGATTAACGTTGAAAATTCATCGATCCGAAGCGAACTGCATTACGCAGGCGCTCTCGAAGGCAACTCGAAAATGAAAAATGCAAAATCTATAAACTGAATTTATTTGAAAAGTATGGCAGACTTTATTGAATTTGGTATGTTTTTATAGATTTTCAAGGTAGCTGAATAAGAAAAAAATACTTTCGAATCGATATCTGCAAGCGTTTAGAATTTCACCGTTCAAATGGCATTTTTTCCAAAACTCGATATTTCAAACTTCCATAATTTCCGTTTGAACGGGCAAAATAAAAAATGGATTGCATATTTTTTTTTCAGTCTGTAGTCCTCTTCAATATAAGCACATAAAATGATCATCTTAAATTTCGAAATTTTGGACGAAAAATGAGTAAGGGGTTGACCCCCCCTAAAACGCTATATTTCACCATTTTGCGAAAATTCTGTAGGATCTACAAGAACGGTTATCACTGATAATTATAAATCTCGGTCTAATGAATCGATTGACGTTGAAAATTCATCGATCTGAAGCGAACTGCATTAAGCAGGCGCTCTCGTACGCAACTCGAAAATGAAAAATGCAAAATCTATAAACTGAATTTATTTGAAAAGTATGGCAGACTTTATTGAATTTGGTATGTTTTTATAGATTTTCAAGGTAGCTGAATAAGAAAAAAATACTTTCGAATCGATATCTGCAAGCGTTTAGAATTTCACCGTTCAAATGGCATTTTTTCCAAAACTCGATATACCAAACTTCCATAATTTCCGTTTGAACAGGCGGAATGAAAAATGGATTGCATATTCTTTTATAGTCTGTAGTCCTCTTCAATATAAGCACATAAAATGATCATCTTAAATTTTGAAATTTTGGACGAAAAATGAGTGAGGGGTTGACCCCCCCTAAAACGCTATATTTCACCATTTTGCGAAAATTCTGTAGGATCTACAAGAACGGTTATCACTGATAATAATAAATCTCGGTCTAATGAATCGATTGACGTTGAAAATTCATCGATCCGAAGCGAACTGCATTACGCAGGCGCTCTCGAAGGCAACTCGAAAATGAAAAATGCAAAATCTATAAACTGAATTTATTTGAAAAGTATGGCAGACTTTATTAAGTTTAGTATATTTTTATAGGTTTTCGAGGTAGCTGAATATGAATAAAAAATTTTCGAATCGATATCTGCAAGCGTTTAGAATTTCACCGTTCAAATGGCATTTTTTCCAAAACTCGATATTTCAAACTTCCATAATTTCCGTTTGAACAGGCGGAATAAAAAATGGACTGCAGATTCTTTTTCAGTCTGTAGTCCCCTTCAATATAAGCACATAAAATGATCATCTTAAATTTCGAAATTTTGGACGAAAAATGAGTAAGGGGTTGACCCCCCGTAAAACGCTATATTTCATTATTTTGCGAAAATTCTGTAGGATCTGCAAGAACGGTTATCACTGATAATTATAAATCTCGGTCTAATGAATCGATTGACGTTGAAAATTCATCGATCCGAAGCGAACTGCATTAAGCAGGCGCTCTCGAACGGAACTCCAAAATGAAAAATGCAAAATCTATAAACTGAATTTATTTGGAAAGTATGGCAGAATTTATTGAATTTGGTATGTTTTTATAGGTTTTCGAATTAGCTGAATATAAATAAAATACTTTCCAATCGATATCTGCAAGCGTTTAGAATTTCACCGTTCAAATGGCATTTTTTCCAAAACTCGATATTTCAAACTTCCATAATTTCCGTTTGAACAGGCGGAATGAAAAATGGATTGCATATTCTTTTTCAGTCTGTAGTCCTCTTCAATATAAGCACATAAAATGATCATCTTAATTTTGAAATTTTGGACGAAAAATGAGTAAGGGGTTGACCCCACCTAAAACGATATATTTCACCATTTTGCGAAAATTCTGTAGGATCTGCAAGAACGGTTATCACTGATAATTATAAATCTCGGTCTTATGAATCGATTAACGTTGAAAATTCATCGATCCGAAGCGAACTGCATTAAGCAGGCGCTCTCGAACGCAACTCAAAAATGAAAAATGCAAAATCTATAAACTGAATTTATTTGAAAAGTATGGCCGACTTTATAGAATTTGGTATGTTTTTATAGATTTTCAAGGTAGCTGAATAAGAAAAAAATACTTTCGAATCGATATCTGCAAGCGTTTAGAATTTCACCGTTCAAATGGCATTTTTTCCAAAACTCGATATTTCAAACTTCCATAATTTCCGTTTGAACAGGCGGAATAAAAAATGGATTGCGGATTCTTTTTCAGTCTGTAGTCCTCTTCAATATAAGCACATAAAATGGTCATCTTAAATTTTGAAATTTTGGACGAAAAATGAGTAAGGGGTTGACCCCCCCTAAAACGATATATTTCACCATTTTGCGAAAATTCTGTAGGATCTGCAAGAACGGTTATCACTGATAATTATAAATCTCGGTCTAATGAATCGATTGACGTTGAAAATTCATCGATCCGAAGCGAACTGCATTAAGCAGGCGCTCTCGAACGCAACTCAAAAATGAAAAATGCAAAATCTATAAACTGAATTTATTTGAAAAGTATGGCAGACTTTATTGAATTTGGTTTTTTTTATAGGTTTTCGAGGTAGCTGAATATGAATAAAAAACTTTCGAATCGATATCTGCAAGCGTTTAGAATTTCACCGTTCAAATGGCATTTTTTCCAAAACTCGATATTTCAAACTTCCATAATTTCCGTTTGAACAGGCGGAATAAAAAATGGATTGCATATTCTTTTACAGTCTATAGTCCTCTTCAATATAAGCACATAAAGTGATCATCTTAAATTTTGAAATTTTGGACGAAAAATGAGTAAGGGGTTGACCCCCCTAAAACGCTATATTTCACCATTTTGCGAAAATTCTGTAGGATCTACAAGAACGGTTATCACTGATAATCATAAATCTCGGTCTAATGAATCGATTGACGTTGAAAATTCATCGATCCGAAGCGAACTGCATTACGCAGGCGCTCTCGAAGGCAACTCGAAAATGAAAAATGCAAAATCTATAAACTGAATTTATTTGAAAAGTATGGCAGATTTTATTGAATTTGGTATGTTTTTATAGGTTTTCGAGGTAGGTGAATATAAATAAAATACTTTCGAATCGATATCTGCAAGCGTTTAGAATTTCATCGTTCAAATGGCATTTTTTCCAAAACTCGATATTTCAAACTTCCATAATTTCCGTTTGAACAGGCGGAATAAAAATTGGATTGCATATTTTTTTTCAGTCTGTAGTCCTCTTCAATATAAGCACATAAAGTGATCATCTTAAATTTTGAAATTTTGGACGAAAAATGAGTAAGGAGTTGACCCCCCTAAAACGCTATATTTCACCATTTTGCGAAAATTCTGTAGGATCTACAAGAACGGTTACCACTGGAAATTATGCATCTCGGTCTAATGAATCGATTGACGTTGAAAATTCATCGATCCGAAGCGAACTGCATTACGCAGGCCCTCTCGAAGGCAACTCGGAAATGAAAAATGCAAAATCTATAAACTGAATTTATTTGAAAAGTATGGCAGACTTTATTGAATTTGGTTTTTTTTATAGGTTTTCGAGGTAGCTGAATATGAATAAAAAACTTTCGAATCGATATCTGCAAGCGTTTAGAATTTCACCGTTCAAATGGCCTTTTTTCCAAAACTCGATATTTCAAACTTCCATAATTTCCGTTTGAACAGGCGGAATAAAAAATGGATTGCATATTCTTTTACAGTCTATAGTCCTCTTCAATATAAGCACATAAAGTGATCATCTTAAATTTTGAAATTTTGGACGAAAAATGAGTAAGGGGTTGACCCCCCTAAAACGCTATATTTCACCATTTTGCGAAAATTCTGTAGGATCTACAAGAACGGTTATCACTGGAAATTATAAATCTCGGTCTAATGAATCGATTGACGTTGAAAATTCATCGATCCGAAGCGAACTGCATTACGCAGGCGCTCTCGAAGGCAACTCGAAAATGAAAAATGCAAAATCTATAAACTGAATTTATTTGAAAAGTATGGCCGACTTTATTGAATTCGGTATGTTTTTATAGGTTTTCGAGGTAGCTGAATATAAATAAAATACTTTCGAATCGATGTCTGCAAGCGTTTAGAATTTCACCGTCCAAATGGCATTTTTTCCAAAACTCGATATTTCAAACTTCCATAATTTCCGTTTGAACAGGCGGAATAAAAAATGGATTGCAGATTCTTTTTCAGTCTGTAGTCCTCTTCAATATAAGCACATAAAATGATCATCTTAAATTTTGAAATTTTGGACGAAAAATGAGTAAGGTAAATGTACCAATTATCGACAGTGCCCCAATTATCGACACTTTTCATTTCTTTTCCATATATTAAGGTTTCGGGACCAGCCATAGAATTATTTTCTTCGCGAATATGTAACTTATAGTTTTCTCAACATATCTGAATATTATCCCGATTTTTTCTGAGTATCCTCAGTGCAAAAGGTGCCCTCATTCAGTTGAGTTTCAGCCTCAACCGAGTTTACAGCCTATTTGTTACCAATTCAGTAAGAAAAGCCTCCTCATCATATCCAAGCAAACTAGCAAGATTCAAGTGATATAAGTTTTTTTTGTACATTAAAACACTTTCATATGGTTTGATGATTTCAGTTTCATCAATGAAATAAATGTTTCTGTGATATTTTCATTAGAAATAGGGTGTCGATAATAGGTACATCTAAAACACGACCATCCCCATTCATCGACACAAGTGTCGGTAATTGGGTAAAGTGTGGTGTTATTTGAAATACTTCCTGGAGCTTATATACTTCTTTTTTCGGAACAAAAGTAACATCATTGTATGCGATTCAATAATTATTAATTATGTACCAATTATCGACATAATGATTTCCTTCAAATTTTCCAATTAGAAAATGAAATATTTCAATGTCGATAATAGGTTCAATTCTATGTCGAATAATGGTTAATTTTTTGCCGGTCATAGGACAGCTCGACATGACTTTTCAATGTATTTTTTTGTGGAATTGGTGAGCCCTGTCAACAATTTTTTTTCAACATTTTGACCGAGAATGATCAGAGTTTAAGTCCATACAAACCGACACCAAATGTTGATCAACTCTTATGATATTATTTCATACTTTTTCGCAGATGTCGATGACGAGTGCATTACATTATCGATTATTGGTTTCGTTAATTTTTCAGTCTATTTCGAATAATAAAATGTTACGAATGTGAAAAACTTAATGCCTGCTCTAAGAACTTCCAAACAATTCGATGTTCCGAGAACCCCACTATGAAAGGCAGATAGGTCCTGAGACTGTTTTTTCCTAAGAGAACTATGAACTATTGATGGTGAAATGGATGTTTCACGTCGCGAAATGTGGATCTCTCATGACTAAAGCTACTCCGTCAAGAAAATAGGTCAAAATCCACTAAGAAACTGCCAAATTCAACGACTCTGACTTGAAATTTTTAAACTCTTCTCAATTTTCAAAAAACACTTTGAATGAGTTCGGACAACACCAAATTTTAAAACGCAATAGTCAATTTTAAAATATAAAACGAAATTTTTTTCTCTTGAATTTTGATATCCGGTCTCTCGGTAACGAAGCCGTTTCGGACCAATGTTTGTAAAAACTTTTCTTCTTAAAATCAGTTGAGAAGTCCCCTTTGGCATTTGGTAACGTTATTCTGGAACACCCTGTATGTGGTATTTTATCAGATATCACGATGTCATTCATTGAATTTATCGATCCGATTAAATATTTATTCTTCTCTTATCCATACAACTCTTGATTCTTGTTGATTTCACAGTGTCGATAATTGGTCCTCATGTATGTCGATAATTGGTAATTTCAATTCCAGAGCTGTCGATAATTGGGACATCTGACTTCCAACGTGATTTGTTTTTTTTTTAAATATCGAAACTTCTTGTTCACGATTTCGTGTTAGTTTTGAAAAGCTAAAGGTACAATGAGTTCAAAACTGGCTTTTATGTGTGAAGAAATATTTGATGACTATCCGAAAAACATTGTACATTCCAAAGTTTCCACTATAGTGTCGATAATTGGTACATTTACCTTAAGGGGTTGACTCCCCTAAAACGCTATATTTCACCATTTTGCGAAAATTCTGTAGGATCTACAAGAACGGTTATCACTGATAATTATAAATCTCGATCTAATGAATCGATTGACGTTGAAAATTCATCGATCCGAAGCGAACTGCATTACGCAGGCGCTCTCGAAGGCAACTCGAAAATGAAAAATGCAAAATCTATAAACTGAATTTATTTGGAAAGTATGGCAGACTTTATTGAATTTGGTATGTTTTTATAGGTTTTCGAGGTAGCTGAATATAAATAAAATACTTTCGAATCGATATCTGCAAGCGTTTAGAATTTCACCGTTCAAATGGCATTTTTTCCAAAACTCGATATTTCAAACTTCCATAATTTCCGTTTGCACAGGCGGAATAAAAAATGGATTGCATATTCTTTTTCAGTCTGTAGTCCTCTTTAATATAAGTTCATAAAATGATCATCTTAAATTTTGAAATTTTGGACGAAAAATGAGTAAGGGGTTGACCCCCCCTAAATCGATATATTTCACCATTTTGCGAAAATTCTGTAGGATCTACAAAAACGGTTATCACTGATAATTATAAATCTCGGTCTAATGAATCGATTGACGTTGAAAATTCATCGATCCGAAGCGAACTGCATTAAGCAGGCGCTCTCGAACGCAACTCAAAAATGAAAAATGCAAAATCTATAAACTGAATTTATTTGAAAAGTATGGCCGACTTTATTGAATTTGGTATGTTTTTATAGGTTTTCGAGGTAGCTGAATATAAATAAAATACTTTCGAATCGATATCTGCAAGCGTTTAGAATTTCACCGTCCAAATGGCATTTTTTCCAAAACTCGATATTTCAAACTTCCATAATTTCCGTTTGAACAGGCGGAATAAAAAATGGATTGCAGATCTCGATCTAATGAATCGATTGACGTTGAAAATTCATCGATCCGAAGCGAACTGCATTACGCAGGCGCTCTCGAAGGCAACTCGAAAATGAAAAATGCAAAATCTATAAACTGAATTTATTTGAAAAGTATGGCAGACTTTATTGAATTTGGTATGTTTTTATAGATTTTCAAGGTAGCTGAATAAGAAAAAAATACTTTCGAATCGATATCTGCAAGCGTTTAGAATTTCACAGTTCAAATGGCATTTTTTCCAAAACTCGATATACCAAACTTCCATAATTTCCGTTTGAACAGGCGGAATAAAAAATGGATTGCAGATTCTTTTTCAGTTTGTAGTCTCCTTCAATATAAGCACATAAAATGATCATCTTAAATTTTGAAATTTTGGACGAAAAATGAGTTAGGTGTTGACCCCCCCTAAAACGCTATATTTCACCATTTTGCGAAAATTCTGTAGGATCTACAAGAACGGTTATCACTGATAACTATAAATCTCGGTCTAATTAATCGATTGACGTTGAAAATTCATCGATCCGAAGCGAACTGCATTAAGCAGGCGCTCTCGAACGCAACTCGAAAATGAAAAATGCAAAATCTATAAACTGAATTTATTTGAAAAGTATGGCAGACTTTATTGAATTTGGTATGTTTTTATAGGTTTTCGAGGTAGCTGAATATGAATAAAAAACTTTCGAATCGATATCTGCAAGCGTTTAGAATTTCACCGTTCAAATGGCATTTTTTCCAAAACTCGATATTTCAAACTTCCATAATTTCCGTTTGAACAGGCGGAATAAAAAATGGATTGCAGATTCTTTTTCAGTCTGTAGTCCCCCTCCATATAAGCACATAAAATGATGATCTCAAATTTTGAAATTTTGGACGAAAAATGAGTAAGGGGTTGACCCCCCTAAAACGCTATATTTCACCATTTTGCGAAAATTCTGTAGGATCTACAAGAACGGTTATCACTGATAATCATAAATCTCGATCTAATGAATCGATTGACGTTGAAAATTCATCGATCTGAAGCGAACTGCATTAAGCAGGCGTTAACGAACGCAACTCGAAAATGAAAAATGCAAAATCTATAAACTGAATTCATTTGAAAAGTATGGCAGACTTTATTGAATTTGGTATGTTTTCATACGTTTTCGAGGTAGCTGAATATAAATAAAATACTTTCGAATCGATATCTGCAAGCGTTTAGAATTTCACCGTTCAAATGGCATTTTTTCCAAAACTCGATATTTCAAACTTCCATCATTTCCGTTTGAACAGGCGGAATAAAAAATGGATTGCATATTCTTTTACAGTCTGTAGTCCTCTTCAATATAAGCACATAAAATGATCATCTTAAATTTTGAAATTTTGGACGAAAAATGAGTAAGGGGTTGACCCCCCCTAAAACGCTATATTTCACCATTTTGCGAAAATTTTGTAAGATCTACAAGAACAATTATCACTGATAATTATAAATCTCGGTCTAATGAATCGATTGACGTTGAAAATTCATCGATCCGAAGCGAACTGCATTACGCAGGCGCTCTCGAAGGCAACTCGAAAATGAAAAATGCAAAATCTATAAACTGAATTTATTTGGAAAGTATGGCAGACTTTATTGAATTTGGTATGTTTTAATAGGTTTTCGAGGTAGCTGAATATAAATAAAATACTTTCGAATCGATATCTGCAAGCGTTCAGAATTTCACCGTTCAAATGGCATTTTTTCCAAAACTCGATATTTCAAACTTCCAATATTTCCGTTTGAACAGGCGGAATAAAAAATGGATTGCATATTCTTTTTCAGTCTGTAGTCCTTTTCAATATAAGCACATAAAATGATCATCTTAAATTTTGAAATTTTGGACGAAAAATGAGTAAGTGGTTGACCCCCCCTAAAACGCTGTATTTCACCATTTTGCGAAAATTCTGTAGGATCTACAAGAACGGTTATCACTGATAATTATGAATCTCGGTCTAATGAATCGATTGACGTTGAAAATTCATCGATCCGAAGCGAACTGCATTAAGCAGGCGCTCTGGAACGCAACTCGAAAATGAAAAATGCAAATTCTAAACGCTTGCAGATATCGATTCGAAAATTTTTTATTCATATTCAGCTACCTCGAAAACCTATAAAAACATACCAAACTTAATAAAGTCTGCCATACTTTTCAAATAAATCAGTTATAGATTTTGCATTTTTCATATTCGAGTGCGTTCGAGAGCGCCGCTTAATGCAGATCGCTTCGGATCGATGAATTTTTGACGTCAATCGATTCATTAGACCGAGATTTATAATTATCAGTGATAACCGTTCTTGTAGATCCTACAGAATTTTCGCAAAATGGTGAAATATAGCGTTTTAGGGGGGGTCAACCCCTAACTCATTTTTCGTCCAAAATTTCAAAATTTAAGATGATCATTTTATGTGCTTATATTGAAGGGGACTACAAACTGAAAAAGAATCTTGAAAAGTATGGCCGACTTTATTGAATTTGGTATGTTTTTATAGGTTTTTCAGGTAGCTGAATAGGAAAAAAATACTTTCGAATCGATATCTACAAGCGTTTAGAATTTCACTGTTCAAATGGCATTTTTTCCAAAACTCGATATTTCAAACTTCCATAATTTCCGTTTGAACAGGCGAAATAAAAATGGATTGCATATTCTTTTTCAGTCTGTAGTCCTCTTCAATATAAGCACATAAAATGATCATCTTAAATTTTGAAATTTTGGACGAAAAATGAGTAAGGGGTGACCCCCCCTAAATCGATATATTTCACCATTTTGCGTAAATTCTGTAGGATGTACAAGAACGGTTATCACTGATAATTATAAATCTCGGTCTAATGAATCGATTGAAGTTGAAAATTCATCGATCCGAAGCGAACTGCATTAAGCAGGCGCCCTCGAACGCAACTCAAAATGAAAAATGCAAAATCTAATAAACTGATTATTTGAGAAGTATGGCCGACTTTATTGAATTGGTATGTTTTTATAGTTTTCGAGGTAGCTGAATATAATAAAATACTTTCTAATCGATATCTGCAAGCGTTTAGAATTTCACTGTTCAAATGGCATTTTTTCCAAAACTCGATATTTCAAACTTCCATAATTTCCGTTTGAACAGGCGGAATAAAAAATGGATTGCAGATTCTTTTTCAGTCTGTAGTCATCTTCAATATAAGCACATAAAATGATCATCTTAATTTTGAAATTTTGGACGAAAAATGAGTAAGGGTTGACCCCCCCTAAAACGCTATATTTCACCATTTTGCGAAATTCTGTAGTTCTACAAGAACGGTTATCACTGATTATTATGAATCTCGGTCTAATGAATCGATTGACGTGGAAAATTCATCGATCCGAAGCGAACTGCATAAGCAGGCGCTCTCGAACGCAACTCGAAATGAAAAAATGCAAATCTATAAACTGAATTATTTGAAAAGTATGGCAGACTTTATTGAATTGGTATGTTTTTATAGGTTTTCGAGGTAGCTGAATATAAATAAAATACTTTCGAATCGATATCTGCAAGCGTTTAGATTTCACCGTTCAAATGGCATTTTTTCCAGAACTCGATATACCAAACTTCCATAATTTTCGTTTGAACAGGCGGAATAAAAAAATGGATTGCATATTCTTTTTCAGTCTGTGGTCCTCTTCAATATAAGCACATAAAATGATCATCTTAAATTTTGAAATTATGGTCGAAAAATGAGTAAGGGGTTGACCCCCCCTAAAACGCTATATTTCACCATTTTGCGAAAATTCTGTAGGATCTACAAGAACGGTTATCACTGATAATTATAAATCTCGGTCTAATGAATCGATTGACGTTGAAAATTCATCGATCCGAAGCGAACTGCATTACGCAGGCGCTCTCGAAGGCAACTCGAAAATGAAAAATGCAAAATCTATAAACTGAATTTATTTGAAAAGTATGGCAGACTTGATTGAATTTGGTATGTTTTTATAGGTTTTCGAGGTAGCTGAATAAGAAAAAAAATACTTTCGAATCGATATCTGCAAGCGTTTAGAATTTCACTGTTCAAATGGCATTTTTCCAAAACTCGATATTTCAAACTTCCATAATTTCCGTTTGAACAGGCGGAATAAAAAAGGATTGCATATTTTTTTCAGTCTGTAGTCCTCTTCAATATAAGCACATAAAATGATCATCTTAAATTTTGAAATTTTGGACGAAAAATGAGTAAGGGGTTGACCCCCCCTAAAACGCTATATTTCACCATTTTGCGAAAAATCTGTAGGATCTACAAGAACGGTTATCACTGATAATTAAAAACCTCGGTCTAATGAATCGATTGACGTTGAAAATTCATCGATCCGAAGCGAACTGCATTACGCAGGCGCTCTCGAAGGCAACTCGAAAATGAAAAATGCAAAATCTATAAACTGAATTTATTTGAAAAGTATGGCAGACTTTATTGAATTTGGTATGTTTTTATAGATTTTCGAGGTTGCTGATATAGAAAAAATACTTTCGAATCGATATCTGCAAGCGTTTAGAATTTCACCGTTCAATGGCATTTTTTCCAAAACTCGATATTTCAAACTTCCATAATTTCCGTTTGAACAGGCGGAATAAAAAATGGATTGCATATTTTTTTCAGTCTGTAGTCCTCTTCATATAAGCACATAAAATGATCATCTTAAATTTTGAATTTTGGACGAAAAATGAGTAAGGGGTTGACCCCCCTAAATCGATATATTTCACCATTTTGCGTAAATTCTGTAGGATGTACAAGAACGGTTATCACTGATAATTATAAATCTCGGTCTAATGAATCGATTGACGTTGAAAATTCATCGATCCGAAGCGAACTGCATTAAGCAGGCGCTCTCGAACGCAACTCGAAAATGAAAAATGCAAAATCTATAAACTGAATTTATTTGAAAAGTATGGCCGACTTTATTGAATTTGGTATGTTTTTATAGGTTTTCGAGGTAGCTGAATATAAATAAAATACTTTCGAATCGATATCTGCAAGCGTTTAGAATTTCACCGTTCAAATGGCATTTTTTCCAAAACTCGATATTTCAAACTTCCATAATTTCCGTTTGAACAGGCGGAATAAAAAATGGATTGCAGATTCTTTTTCAGTCTGTAGTCATCTTCAATATAAGCACATAAAATGATCATCTTAAATTTTGAAATTTTGGACGAAAAATGAGTAAGGGGTTGACCCCCCCTAAAACGCTATATTTCACCATTTTGCGAAAATTCTGTAGGATCTACAAGAACGGTTATCACTGATAATTATAAATCTCGGTCTAATGAATCGATTGACGTTAAAAATTCATCGATCCGAAGCGATCTGCATTAAGCAGGCGCTCTCGAACGCAACTCGAAAATGAAAAATGCAAAATCTATAAACTGAATTTATTTGAAAAGTATGGCAGACTTTATTAAGTTTAGTATGTTCTTATAGGTTTTCGAGGTAGCTGCGAATATGAATAAAAAAATTTCGAATCGATATCTGCAAGCGTTTAGAATTTCACCGTTCAAATGGCATTTTTTCCAAAACTCGATATTTCAAACTTCCTAATTTCCGTTTGAACAGGCGGAATAAAAAATGGATTGCAGATTCTTTTCAGTCTGTAGTTCCCTCAATATAAGCACATAAAATGATCATCTTAAATTTTGAAATTTTGGACGAAAATGAGTAAGGGTTGACCCCCGTAAAACGCTATATTTCATTATTTTGCGAAAATTCTGTAGGATCTGCAAGAACGGTTATCACTGATTATTATAAATCTCGGTCTAATGAATCGATTGACAATGAAAATTCATCGATCCGAAGCGAACTGCATTAAGCAGGCGCTCTCGAACGCAACTCCAAAATGAAAAATGCAAAATCTATAAACTGAATTTATTTGGAAAGTATGGCAGACTTTATTGAATTTGTATGTTTTATAGGTTTTTGAGGTAGCTGAATATAAATAAAATACTTTCGAATCGATATCTGCAAGCGTTAGAATTTCACCGTTCAAATGGCATTTTTTCCAAAACTCGATATTTCAAACTTCCATAATTTCCGTTTTGAAAGGAATAAAAAATGGAATGCATATTCTTTTTCAGTCTGTAGTCCTCTTCAATATAAGCACATAAAATGATCATCTTAATTTTTGAAATTTGGACGAAAAAGAGTAAGCGGTTGACCCCCCCCTAAAACGATATATTTCACCATTTTGCGAAAATTTCGTAGGATCTACAAGAACGGTTATCACTGATAATTATGAATCTCGGTCTAATGAATCGATTGACGTTGAAAATTCATCGATCCGAAGCGAACTGCATTAGCAGGCGCTCTCGAACGCAACTCAAAATGAAAAATGCAAAATCTATAAACTGAATTTATTTGAAAAGTATGCCCGACTTATTGAATTGGTATGTTTTCATAGGTTTTCGAGGTAGCTGAATATAAATAAATACTTTCGAATCGATATCTGCAAAGCGTTTAGAATTCACCCGTTCAAATAGGCCATTTTTCCAAAACTCGATATTCAACTTCCATAATTTCCGTTTGAACAGGCGGTGTTGTAATAAACTATGTTATTGGGTCTCTAACTAATTTGCTCTTATGGACATAGATGGAGAACCATCTCAGGAGAATAAAATAAGCAGTGTTACTTGTACTAAGTCTATTTCTCGATTCCTTGTTCTACAAGTAAAATCATTCACCTATGCTATCGACCTACTTATTGACAATTTGTTGTATCATCAGTATGTGAATACACAGAAGACAATGGCTTAATTTATTAACAAACTAGGTGGAATAATGGTTATCATATTTCGAATAATGTGTACTGTGAAAAGGGGATTGCACTTTAAGGAATTTCAATATTTTCGTTTGAACAATAACTATGATATGAGTCCATTACACCTCCCCCGGTTAACTAAAAAAAAATTTTTACCCTAGTACAAGTTTTTTTTTTTATAGTAATGATAAGGAAAATTCAAAAAACAATATTGACAAAATTGGTTAACCTCAACACACTTAACTCACTAAATAAAACATAAATTATATCTATATTTCTTTTCAATACATATTTATTGAATAAACAACTTAACCCTATTTTTATGAATTTCACTAGTCTTATTACCTATTTTAATAACTACATTAGGGCCCTTATCTTCTAACACAGCGAATGGTCCTTTAAAAAGTTCATCATTCTTGTTTCCCGCTGCATCATTTCTTATTAATACACTATCACCTATTTTAAAACTAATTTCCTTTCTAGATGGATCTAGTTTTTCTTTCTTTTAATTTTCGAGGTAACAAATTATTTGAAGCATCATTCCATGCTCTTTGCAATCTATATTTCAATTCAAGGGGGTAATTTTCAAATGTATATATTGGATCCACTCTGTTCAAAAGATTGGAGGGTAGTTTGCAACTTTTTCCAAATACTAGTTCGAAAGGGGTGTATTTTGTATGAGTGTGAACAGTATTATTATAAGCGAAACACCAATATTGATCCAAGAGCTCCAAGAATCTGGATGGTTTTGACAATGCATTCGCAAGTACGCACCTAAGTGTTTATGAGTATTTTCAATAGAGCCTAGTGATTCATGATGATGCTGTCGAATTGATATGCTTGACTTTGAGTAGTTCACATATTGTTTTTGAAAATACCGGAAATGAACTCAGTTCCCTGGTCAGTGGCCATGACTTCTGGGATGCCATACTGTAGTATAAAATTTTCAACAAATGCCTTAGCAACACATTTAGTTTCTTTGCTTGGTAAAGCATAACACCCTACAAATTTTGTTAATTCACACTGAGTAGTAAGAATATACTTATTTTCAGATATATCGGTTGTAAGTGGACCCACGAGATCTAGAAATACCTTTTGAAAAGCTGAACTTGCAGTTGTTTGATTTGAAGCGGTTGTTTCGTTATAATTGAATGCTTATATTTTGACAAGAATGACATCGTTTGACATAGTTGACTATGTCTTTTTTTATGCCTGGCCAAAAATAATATCGTCTGATATTATTGAACATTCTATTGATCCCAGCATGTCCTCCAGTGGGAAGAATATGAAAGTCATTTAGTATTAATTGTTTACTGTCATTATCTTCAATTTTCTGGACGTCCTTAATAATACAAATTTTCAAATTGTTCTCTTCAATTTCTTTCCTTGCGTTAGCTAACTCTTTTATTAAATTTTCGGTACCTTCGTTTTTCGTAATGAATATCTCTGCTACTGCATATTTATTCAAAATGAATTTCAAGTCTGTCAACGAAGTCCCTGAGGCAATCAGCGTTGATCCAGAATCTTGTTTCATGAATAATTTTTTTTTCTCAATGTCGTATACAAAGTCATTTAGTTTGAAATATTATTATTGTCGCGACTTTTATTTAACTTATTGATGAAGGATTTATCTCCCATCGGTATTAATTCTAGGGATTCTAGTGGTTTTTTCAATAATTCCACGATTCCGGGGTGATCAGGCCTGTAATCGTGTGCTAGTTTACTAGAATTGTCTTCAACGTTATTCTTTGAACTGTCGGTAGCTTTTAATTTTGCTCTAGTCATAACGAGCACTTTGTCATTGTTTGCTAAGTCTTTTAAATTCTGTGAGTCTAATGTTTCTTGATAATGAATCTGCCAAAAATTATTTTTTCCTTTGATATATTCGACCGAAAAATCGTATTCCTCTAATATTAACCGGAATTTTGTCAATCGACTAGATGGGTTTTTCATGCCAAATAAGTAAATGAGGGGGCGGTGATCTGTGAAAATTTTAAATTTTCTGCCGTAAAGGTAAGGCCTAAATTTTTTGACTGCCCACACAATAGCTAATAACTCTTTTTCTATTGTGCTATAATTTTTCTCAGCTGGATTTAATGATCTGCTTGCATAAGCAACCGGTCTGTCATTGTCATTACACAAAATTGCCCCCAAAGCCACTCCTGAAGCATCACATTTTAAAATGAATTGTTTATTTTCTGAAAAATCTGGAAATTGTAAAATTGGAGGTGATGTAAGGCATTGTTTCAATGTTTCGAATGAATTTTGACATGCGGCTGTCCATGAAAAACAACCCTTTTCGCGTTAAGAAATTTAATGGCGAAGCAATTGTGGCAAAATTTGGTATGAATTTCCGATAGTAATTCGCAGATGCAACAAATCTTTTAACTTCCTTACCATCTTTCGGGAGGGGAAAATTTTGCATAGCTCGTATTTTTTCAGGATCTGGAGAAATTCTCTTGAAGTAATAACGTGGCCTAAATATAAAATTTCTTTTTTCAAAAATTCGCATTTGATGGGATTTAATTTCAAGTTTACTTCTCGAAGTCTTTGGAATACTTTGATCAAATTTTGATTATGATCTTCCAAACTATCGCAAATACTATCAAATCATCTAGGTAAATGAAACAGATATCATAATTAAGTCCTGACATGGCTATAGTCATAGCTCTTGAAAAAGAACTAGGGCTAGTTTTTAGACCCATCGGTGCTCTGGTCATCTGAAATTGACCCCGATCCGAGGTAAAAGAGTAGTATAGGTCTAGAAGCATGATCTAATTCTAGTTGATAATAGCCTTGGTACAGATCCAAATGTGTGAAATAAGTCGCTCCTGATAGTGAATCCAAATTTCTTCTATACATGGCAAGGGGAACTTATCATCTTCGATCCGTTTATTCAATTGTCGGTAGTCGATAACAATTCTCCATTTTTTATTTCCGTCAGGACCAGTTTTCTTTGGCACAATTAGTAATGGAGCTGACCATTGCGAATTTGACGGTTCAATGATATTGTCTGATAATAATTTTTCTATTTGTTTATTTATTCCGTCTTCGGCGTGCGGTAATCGATACGGTTTAATGTAGGCAGGTGATGCACCTGGCTGCAATTTAATCTTTTGTTTACAAATATTCGTGACCGTCAGTTTATCATTTTTGAGGTGAAATATATCTGCGTATTTCGCACAAATTTATGAATTGATGTTTCTCTTCTTTATTCAGATTAGATACATTTATTGAATATAGTAATTCCTCGATACGATCTACTGTCATATGTTTTTCATCGATTCACAAATCGAATAAAAATTCAGAGGTTCGACGTATGGCTTGAAATTTCTTATTTTTATTTCTTTTTCGTTCGTATTAAAAAACCTGATTGGAATATAATTTTCTACTGGTCTGCTAATGCAACCGGCTACAAAAACTCCTTCGCAGATTTGGTCTGGTATGACAAAACAATCTTCGGCAATAGTCGCATTTAAATATTTTACTATTTCACATCTAGCTGGAATTGTAGTAGTTACATCATAATCTGATTCAAGTTGTAAACAGATTCTTTCACCGCGAACATTTAAACTCATTTTGAAATCTTCATAATCAATTGCAGCTGAAAATTTTGTGAAAAAATCAGATCCCAACACTCCATCTACATTTTCTATAAAATGCTTCATTACGATAAATTCATGAAATAGCTTTATACCATTCATTTCAAGATTGACACCAACGTTACCCAAGGAAAATACGTATCCTGCGACACCCTGTACTTTAATTTTCTCTCTTCCATCTACTCTGAAATTACCATCAAGCTTGATTCAAAAATCACACTAGCAGTCGCACCTGTGTCTAATAAGAATTTCAAAACATTCGCCCCATTTCTCATACATACGTAATTTAAACCATTCATACTCAAAATAGTTACATGTTTTTCATTAATTTTGTCTGTTTTCACGAAAAAACAAATCGTTATTTTCTTGGGTTGCGGTTGATGCGTTCGGCGTTTCTGAATGTCCTTGAGTTTCTAGGAAAAAAGTCCTTTGATTATAATTATTTCTGAAGTATCTAGATCCTCTATTAGAACCACGACCCCTATTGAATCTACCGCGAGAGGTTTGGTGATAAGAATTGGTTGGGTTGTTTCTGTTGTTGGATGAGTTATTATCAATTGCTCGAGGGGGATAATTTCCACGTTGATTGATTGAATTGCCTTGAACCGCGAAAGTTTCTAGTACTGCGTTTGTTTCTAGTTGAATATCGAAATATTTGTTCAGAAGTACCAGTACCGGCTCTATTATGGATCTCTTCGTCTTTAGCTCCGCTAATAGCATCTTTAGCGAGGAATAGTTACGTGCTTTAATAATGGTTTTAGATTCGGATCTCGTAATCCGTTTGCGAAAGCCGTTATTGCTAATTTCTCATTAATTTGGGGAAGACATTTCAGAGCATTTTATCACCGTCAGCTTGTGATATTGTAAGATTCAACATCATTTCTTCAATTTCTTGACCGAATTCATTTATGGATTTTTGTTTCTGTCTTGCCGAGTGTAATGATGCAGAAAGTGCTGATGCAGATTTTTTGATAATAAATGTTTAGAAATATCGTTTAGAAGTTCTTGAACACTCTGATAATCAGGATTTAATCGAATTTTGGCTGCTTCTGTTAGTTTAGTTTTTAAAACAAACCTTATGAGTAGTTGCTTACCTGTATCGTTTAATAGAGATTCGTACAATTCAATTGCGTCTATCAATCGGCGAGTGCCATTTTCCGAACCATCCATGCATGGAATTAAACTAGTTGCAGTTTTTAAATCAAAAGTCTCACTCATTGTTGATATTTGTGTTGCGACCCTGTAATTTGACTTGAATTATTGCTACTAGAGCCGTTGGAATGATGTGCCAAATTTGACAATTTCAACCTATTCTCTAAAATAACAAATATATCAGTTTGAAGTCGTTCTATTCTAACAATCAATCGCTGATGAATTTTTCTTTATCCTCTGGTTCTAGATATTTTTCATTGACTTCTTTACGAATTTCCTCAAATCTTGTATTTAAATCCTCTAACCTACCTAAATATCTCTCTGTTATTCTAGAATCCTCTCTCCTATCTTTATTATCTTTTCCTAAATTGGTATGAAATTTGGAAAATTCGTCATATAAAATTTTTAGACTTTCGAATTTGCTCATTTAAAGAACCTTAACAATACGAGTTCAGGATGTAGTACATAAATAGATTTAAATTAGAATTAAAATATAGCTAATAAACACTTGCCACTTTGTACTCACGTTTTTTTTTTTACCACACCAGCAGCAGTGTCACTTTTCTTCCTGATTTAGTTAGATCAGTTCCTGGCTGCGTCTGATTTCTGTCCTGATCTTCTTTTGGATACGTTTCTTTAACCATTGAATCATCAGGTAAATGAATACCCCCAGTGAAATAACTATTGCAACGATGGAGCAAACTTCACCCATTGACAAATTTCCGCTGCCTGTCTTGTAGATTGTCCTCCAGAGTTGCTGCTTGGGCTATTATCACTTCTTCCTTCGATTGTGATTTTCCCATTTTGGACTTTTATATTACTTCTTATCTCCCTTGATTCGAAATGGCAGGATCGCCATGTAATAAACTGTGTTTTTGGTCTCTAACTTAATTTGCTCTTATTGGACATAGATGGAGAACCATCTCAGGAGAATAAAATAAGCAGTGTTACTTGTACTAAGTCTATTTCTCGATTCCTTGTTCTACAAGTAAAATCATTCACCTATGCTATCGACCTACTTATTGACAATTTGTTGTATCATCAGTATGTGAATACACAGAAGACAATGGCTTAATTTATTAACAAACTAGGTGGAATAATTGGTTATCATATTTCGAATAATGTGTACTGTGAAAAGGGGATTGCACTTTAAGGAATTTCAATATTTTCGTTTGAACAATAACTATGATTATGAGTC
>CM024241.1:17686891-17755360 GCA_013421045.1 Propylea japonica | reverse complement strand
AACTGGCCCTCGAACCCGAAAGAGAAATCGTGGCAGAACCAGTGAGCAACGTAAGTACTCCATATAATCCAACCCCTCCTAACAAATCCTTTCCTAGCAGAAGTATGAAGTAACTAGGGTTTTACTGGCCCCCTAAACCGGAAGACGGATCGAGGCAGACCCAGTGAGTAACGTTAGTACTCCATACAATCCCAACCCACTCCTTACCTACCAAATCCATCGGGTTTTACTGGCCCCTCGAACCAGAATACGGATTGAGGCAGACCCAGTGAGCAACGCTAGTACTCCATATAACCCAACCCACTCCTAACAACTCCTTTCCTAGCAGAATTATGAAGTAACTAGGGTTTTACTGGCCCCTCAAACCGGAGGACGGATCGAGGCAGAACCTGTGAGAAACGTTAGTACTCCATACAATCCCAACCCACTCCTTACCAATCCCTCTCGGGTACTAATTGATAATGAAATTAAAATCAAAACTTGAATAATCCAGCGGAGTCAATGAGTTAACATGCACAAACTTCCCATTATTTCACATAGTAATGACAATTCGTGAAGTAGAAAAAGATTCGATAAACACAAAAGAAATCAACCCCATTCGCTTCTGCCACGATTTTAACTTCAGAAAAAAATAATACTTTAAAATAAAACTACTACTCGAACAACTAGAAATCTTAAGCACCAATTCTCATTTAATTTTATATAATATGGAAGTCAATAGTAAGAACATTTCAAACTCGTAGATTCTTGAAAAACCAACAATAAATATTGAGTCTTATAATCTTTCATCTTGAAAAATTCAATAAGGAAAGCCTAAGTAGTAAACTAGTAAGTTGAATTTTTACACAATCAATTGCAGCAAAAGAATGATGAATCGCACCACCTGATCTGCCACATAGAAAGGTAAAAATTGATGAAATCAAATGGTATTGGCAGCAACCAATGTATCTTCCGAACAAATCTACTGAGGAACTATGAAATTGAATATTTAAAATGTTCCGTTTCGAAGAAACTGACTGAACTACTCAGTGTGAAATCGATATAATTTTATCTACCGAAGAAATGAGGTTCTGAAAACTATAAACGAACAAAGTAAATTATGAATCTCCCAAACTTCACAGATTCTGAATGAGCTTGATATGCTAGTTTTCGAAATTACCATAGGTTAGAACATTTACTACAGAGTAGTTCGAATATCTGAATATCTCAAAATGGTTCTTTAAATTTGAAACGCTGTGGTAATCAAAACAAAAGAGATAGATCAACATATGTTTTCGATATCAGGGAAAAAAGAGGTAGCCAAATATGAAAAAACATTCCATTTGAAAAATGAAGTTGTCATCTGTGTCCACAGTTGACATCTGTGATTGATAATGAAATTAAAATCTAATCTTGAATAATCAGATACATGCACAAACTTCCCTTCATTCCACATAGGAATGACAACTCGTGAAGTAGAACAAGAAACAATAAACACAAAAGAAATCAACCCATTTCAACGATTCACACATTTTAACGATACCTCATATCACATTTGACAATCTGAAAATACTTCAGAGAGAAAAATTACTTTGAAATAATACTACTCGAAAAACTAGAAATCTTAAAAGATATGGACAAACCAATTTTTACTTAATTATAATATAGAAATAAACAGTAAGAACATTTTCAAACTCTTAGATTCTTGAAAACCAACAATGAATATTAAAATTGAAAAAAATTCATGCCACCAATAACCTATCTACTAACAAATCTATTGGGGAACTATAAAATCGAATGACTGAGATATTAGATCAAGAGGAATTCGAACTACTGAGTAACGTAATGTGGTATATGTTTTCAAACTGTTACAATGAAGAATAGGTGTTCAAAGCTTATAAGCTTATAAGTGTTCTCTATAGAGAACACTTTATCTTTGGTATTCGAGAGATTCATACTTCACTTTGTTAGTTTGTTCACATTTTTGTTCCCAGAAATATATAAATTACGAAATGTGTTGAGTAGTAAAGATGAAGTTAAATCGATTTCACACTGTACTGAGTAGTTCAGTCAGTTTTCTTCAGAACTGAATTTCAAATAATTAAGTTCATAGTTCCTCAATAGATTAGTTGCATTCAATTCCAATTGATTTATCAATTTTTACTTTTCAATGTGGCAGATCAGGTAGTACGATTCATCATTCTTTTGTTGCAATCGATTGTGTAAAATTTCATTCCATGCTTTCATTTCTAAGTCAAGATGCAGAAGGCTTTATTTAATCAATTCTCATCTTTCTTTGCGGCAGATCACCAGATCAGACTATATTTCATAGATCAATATGATTTAATCAAGCCTTTTTTTTTATCTGCCTCATGGAAGAATTAAAACTGATGAAATTTAATTGGAAATTAAACATGAGATCACATGTATGTACAAACCAATCAATTGCGAAACTAAAAAATTAATTTTTGAGTATTCAGATCAAACAATTCGAACTAGTAGTAGTAACCGTTCAAACCAATGGTAATTTCGAAAACTAACATATCAAGCTCATTCAGAAACTGTGAAGTTGAGGAGTTTCATAATTCATTTTGTTCGATTATTCTCATTCTAGTTTTCAGAATCTCATTTCTTCGGTAGATAAAATTATATCGATTTCACACTGTACTGAGTAGTTCAGTCAGTTTCTTCAAACCGACATTTCAAATATTCTATTTCATAGTTCCTCAATAGATTTATTCAGAAGATACATTGGTTTCCTTCAATACCATTTCATTTTATCAATTTTTACCTTTCTATGTGGCATACCAGGTTGTGCGATTCATCATTCTTCTGTTGCAATTGATTGTGTGAAAATTCATTCTCATGCTTTCATTTCTAATTCAATTTAATGGATTTAATGGAAATACATCAGACAATAAATATATTTAATAGATAAAAATTGATTTAATCAAGTCTTTTTTATCTGCCTCAAAGAAGAATAAGAACTGATGCAATTTAATTAGAAATGAAAGCACTAGTGAGCCCATTAGTCCACCTTGTCAGTAGATTCGTGAAACCGGTAGATCAATATTTTCGGGTAGATCAGATGATCGGTAGATCAATTGAACCGATAGTTCAGACGAACAGTAGGTCAGTCGAACCGTTCTGTATACGCCCATAGATAATTATCATTGGTATAAGATGGTTGGTTATTATGGGATGAACAATATGGTATCGCTTAATCTGTTAACTGATACCCCCTGTATAATTAGAAACATTTGAGACCACCCTGTATATTCGAAAATATATCTTCTCCATCAAAAAATTCAACATGTTTATAGACACACCCTGTATACACTCAGAGCGACTATTGAAAATGTTTGTGTAATATAAAGTAAAAATTTTAAGTATTCAACATCTTTGTGGGAGGACCCTGTATAAATCCGATACATAATTCATTCGAAAACCCACTATCATGGTTAACCATTTGAAATTCAAAAACTTTTTCGATTCCGTTGAAGAGTATCTGTTATAACGCAGAAATCAAAAATTTTTGATTTACCCTCGTATAAATCCGAAACATATTTTTCGATTTCCCCTCGTATGATCCGAAACATATTTGTGACATTTCTTCAAGAATGAAGGTAATCCAAATGAATATCTCACATTTCTCGAGTGATCTATAGAAAAACAACTACAATTTAGCGAAATAATATACATTTTTTTCGGGGGCGGTGAACTC
Organism: Propylea japonica; assembly: GCA_013421045.1. NCBI lineage: Eukaryota > Metazoa > Arthropoda > Insecta > Coleoptera > Coccinellidae > Propylea > Propylea japonica. The sequence continues at coordinate 17,751,657 of CM024241.1, read as the reverse complement.
AGCCAGTAAATTTCAAAATTCCGAGTTGATTCTTTCGATAGTTGTTGTGTTTACGAAGGGAATTCTGAGAACTCTTAGTCTCATCCAGTTCATATGAGAATTCAACTTTCCCATTCAAGCTTTAAGCAAACCTGGAAAATTTCGATTTTTTCATGCTTTTTCTCAGAATTGCCCTTCGTAGACACAACAACTTTCGAAAGAATCAACTCGGAATTTTGAAATTTTTCAGGCTATTCCTTCAGGAAGTTATCTTAAAAAGGAAAAAAAAAGGATAAATCTTACTTTGGTTTGATTTTGTGAACACAAATTTCTTCATGATGGCTTTCTTTATTTTAAGAACATTCTGTAAATTATCAACAGCTCAAATATTCAATATTGCAGTAAAATTTCATCGGGTAATCCATATCGAACCTTCAGGACCTGCAAAAAATAGGAGTTATAAGTAAAACTTTCAAGGTTGCTATCGAATAGTATTTTAAAATATGGTTTGAAAAAGCATTGTTAAAATGATATTCAAACATCTGTACTTACTTCATGACAGCTTTCAACTGGATAACTATTCTCAAAAGTAATGATTTGCATTTGTCCGTTGTTCACAATGATATATCCAAAGGCAGAAGGGACTGTCTTGAAATCCAAAATCAGGGACTTTTAAAATGAAGTACCCACTTGAAGGTTTTCAATACACATATTCTCTCTTTCAATCTCCTTTTCGAACCTGCAAGAAACAAAAATTCACCTCTCAATTGATAATCGATTAGAGCAACCTTGCGTACAATGTGAACGCTATGCAGATGATGAGCTATCTGACATTACATATGAACAGGATAAGCCTAAAAGTTTTCAGAATTGCCCTTCGTAAGCTAAACAACTATCAGAAGAAATAACTCGAAAGGAAGATTTGATTGACAAACTCTTCCAATTTCAACGTAGGAATTCAGTATATACCAATCTCTCAAGTCGATAAGTAATGATTTGCAGTTGGCCATTTACAAAGAACTATCTAGAAAAATACCTTTATATGATCACTCGATATAAAGCTTTGCCAACTGGCAGAAGACCTCCATCGTTAGCCCTTCTAAAGTTTTCAATAAACTTATTTTTTTTCTCTTCTTCTTCTTATACCATAGCATGTATTCTTGAATAATATCAGAACATACCTCTCAACTCAGTCGTTTATCTGGAATTTTCAACAACCAGAATTCGTTTAGGATTGCGAATTTCTTCCTTGGTTCACCTTAGGAACTTCATTCGAACCTTGTGTTTTCATCGTGTTGTAACTTTTATAGGTCATAGGTGTATGGATCCATCTGAAATGCAAATCTTCTTAAATTACAATGGTAATATCATGTTTTTCATGTAATAGTACACATAATAAATTTGTACCTACCTCTTTTACAATAAGAGCCTCGTAACTTTCTCGATTAATTCCATGGAACATCTAAGTATGGACTGGTACCCTCTGTATTTCTTTTTAGAGCAAGGAAGTTCGTTTGGTTTAAAAGCGAGTCAAATTCGGCTCACGGCTGTACGGTACCTGTACAGACGAACATCAAATTAACCTGACATATTATATCGTATATATATTCTGTGGTTGAAGAACAACAAAAATTCTATGATTTCTTAAATTTTCATCTGAACGTAAATTATAAATTTTTCTTTATTATTTGAATACTTACGAATCGAATAAGATCATGAAATTGAACAAAATTATACATTTTATATATTATCAAAACGGGCCAAGAATTAAAGAAAGGTTATGTATGCTTAGGCAATTTTCAGATGACTGTGACATTTGTGTTACAATTTAGACCTGGTGTTACGATCGGTTTGAAGATAATATCGAGTATAACGGTTACAAATTGCGTTCGATGTTACAAAATGTAACTAATTTTGGTCTGCAACGATTCTCGGTTCTTCAAAAACTTTAAATACATTCATTGTATGAGAAATCAATAAGAACGATTAAATATATTGCAATAAACCCTTTATTCTTTATACACGATACGATTTCATAGCGTAATCGATAGAGTTAACCCGAAAATTAATCGTTTAAAATTGATAGTTGACGAAGGTGGTTCTTAGTTCTTAGGAAAAGAAGGAAAAGCGTAAAAAAAGATGGTTAAATCGAGAAAACGTATTAAATAACGAATAAATATGATCTCAACTTACTTTTTAATATCACTTTCTGGTACGATCTATCGGGAAACACTGAAAATTCCAACAATTCCATCTAGATTCTCGAGGCTTCCGGTACAGAGAAGCTTATCTCATTCAGAACTAAATCGCACATTTTTGTCAAATTTTCGACCGAACAAACACTTTAAACTCAGTTTTTAACGTTTTCACACACATTTCAGCACTTTTCACGTCGATTGCTGTCCAAATTCCTCGATTTAAGTCTGAATTTTCAAGAAGGGACGCTAACGGCGGACATATTGAATATCAACTGACGTTTGTCAGACGGTCGAATTTTCTGATTGGTCGAGATTTTTGGAAATTTCGTAAAATTGTCGATTTTCGGGAATTAATTAAAAATATTAGCGATCTAAAAAACCTAATGGAAAATACTTTATGCAGCGCGGGCGATATTCAACTTTCGTCTGGTATGATCCCCTTGACTCTAGCTCAAGCCCGGTCGGAGGAGTTGTCGGAAGTGGGATCGTTTCAAATCCGACCCCTGCGAAATTCGTCGTCCCCGAAATTTGAAATATCGATAATTTCTAAACGAAAAGAGATATCGTCTCAATTTCTTCTGCAAAAACGTAGATTTCGCGAATCCGCGTCGATAGCGATCGATAACCGACCCCCCGCGACCCTCCTTAGGGTCGAAAAAAATTTTTGAAAATCCCGATTAGTTAGGGATTTTTCGCGATTTTCGGGAATTTTTTTAAAATACCCCCGGACCTCGAAACCCCCCGAAACCGGCACCCTTAGTTAGCTCGAACCTTCCGCTACGCCACCCGCCCTTCCCCGGCCCCCTCCTCGCCCCGCAACCCCCCGTCTCCACGGTACCATTTTCGAACCCCCAAAATCACCAAATCGGTTGCCATGGATATTATTCTTTTAGTATATATTAACTAGTGAGCCCATTAGTCCACCTTGTCAGTAGATTCGTGAAACCGGTAGATCAATATTTTCGGGTAGATCAGATGATCGGTAGATCAATTGAACCGATAGTTCAGACGAACAGTAGGTCAGTCGAACCGTTCTGTATACGCCCATAGATAATTATCATTGGTATAAGATGGTTGGTTATTATGGGATGAACAATATGGTATCGCTTAATCTGTTAACTGATACCCCCTGTATAATTAGAAACATTTGAGACCACCCTTAATTTCGAAAATATATCTTCTCCATCAAAAATTTCAACATGTTTATAGACACACCCTGTATACACTCAGAGCGACTATTGAAAATGTTTGTGTATATAAAGTAAAAATTTTAAGTATTCAACATCTTTGTGGGAGGACCCTGTATAAATCCGATACATAATTCATTCGAAAACCCACTATCATGGTTAACCATTTGAAATTCAAAAACTTTTTCGATTCCGTTGAAGAGTATCTGTTATAACGCAGAAATCAAAAATTTTTGATTTACCCTCGTATAAATCCGAACATATTTTTCGATTTCCCTCGTATGATCCGAAACATATTTGTGACATTTCTTCAAGAATGAAGGTAATCCAAATGAATATCTCACATTTCTCGAGTGATCTATAGAAAAACAACTACAATTTAGCGAAATAATATACATTTTTTTCGGGGGCGGTGAACTCAGCCAGTAAATTTCAAAATTCCGAGTTGATTCTTTCGATAGTTGTTGTGTTTACGAAGGGCAATTCTGAGAACTCTTAGTCTCATCCAGTTCATATGAGAATTCAACTTTCCCATTCAAGCTTTAAGCAAACCTGGAAAATTTCGATTTTTTTCATGCTTTTTCTCAGAATTGCCCTTCGTAGACACAACAACTTTCGAAAGAATCAACTCGGAATTTTGAAATTTTTCAGGCTATTCCTTCAGGAAGTTATCTTAAAAAGGAAAAAAAAAGGATAAATCTTACTTTGGTTTGATTTTGTGAACACAAATTTCTTCATGAGTGGCTTTCTTTATTTTAAGAACATTCTGTAAATTATCAACAGCTCAAATATTCAATATTGCAGTAAAATTTCATCGGGTAATCCATATCGAACCTTCAGGACCTGCAAAAAATAGGAGTTATAAGTAAAACTTTCAAGGTTGCTATCGAATAGTATTTTAAAATATGGGTTTGAAAAAGCATTGTTAAAATGATATTCAAACATCTGTACTTACTTCATGACAGCTTTCAACTGGATAACTATTCTCAAAAGTAATGATTTGCATTTGTCCGTTGTTCACAATGATATATCCAAAGGCAGAAGGGACTGTCTTGAAATCCAAAATCAGGGACTTTTAAAATGAAGTACCCACTTGAAGGTTTTCAATACACATATTCTCTCTTTCAATCTCCATTTCGAACCTGCAAGAAACAAAAATTTACCTCTCAATTGATAACCGATTAGAGCAACCTTGTGTACAATGAGAACGCTATGCAGATGATGAGCTATCTGACATTACATATGAACAGGATAAGCCTAAAAGTTTTCAGAACCCTTCGTAAGCTAAACAACTATCAGAAGAAATAACTCGAAAGGAAGATTTGATTGACAAACTCTTCCAATTTCAACGTAGGAATTCAGTATATACCAAATCTCTCAAGTCGATAAGTAATGATTTGCAGTTGGCCATTTACAAAGAACTATCTAGAAAAATACCTTTATATGGATCACTCGATATAAAGCTTTGCCAACTGGCAGGAAGACCTCCATCGTTAGCCCTTCTAAAGTTTTCAATAAACTTATTTTTTTCTCTTCTTCTTCTTATACCATAGCATGTATTCTTGAATAATATCAGAACATACCTCTCAACTCAGTCGTTTATCTGGAATTTTCAACAACCAGAATTCGTTTAGGATTGCGAATTTCTTCCTTGGTTCACCTTAGGAACTTCATTCGAACCTTGTGTTTTCATCGTGTTGTAACTTTATATAGGTCATAGGTGTATGGATCCATCTGAAATGCAAATCTTCTTAAATTACAATGGTAATATCATGTTTTTCATGTAATAGTACACATAATAAATTTGTACCTACCTCTTTTACAATAAGAGCCTCGTAACTTTCTCGATTAATTCCATGGAACATCTAAGTATGGACTGGTACCCTCTGTATTTCTTTTTAGAGCAAGGAAGTTCGTTTGGTTTAAAAGCGAGTCAAATTCGGCTCACGGCTGTACGGTACCTGTACAGACGAACATCAAATTAACCTGACATTTATATCGTATATATTCTGTGGTTGAAGAACACAAAAATTCTATGATTTCTTAAATTTTCATCTGAACGTAAATTATAAATTTTTCTTTATTATTTGAATACTTACGAATCGAATAAGATCATGAAATTGAACAAAATTATACATTTTATATATTATCAAAACGGGCCAAGAATTAAGAAAGGTTATGTATGCTTAGGCAATTTTCAGATGACTGTGACATTTGTGTTACAATTTAGACCTGGTGTTACGATCGGTTTGAAGATAATATCGAGTATAACGGTTACAAATTGCGTTCGATGTTACAAAATGTAACTAATTTTGGTCTGCAACGATTCTCGGTTCTTCAAAAACTTTAAATACATTCATTGTATGAGAAATCAATAAGAACGATTAAATATATTGCAATAAACCCTTTATTCTTTATACACGATACGATTTCATAGCGTAATCGATAGAGTTAACCCGAAAATTAATCGTTTAAAATTGATAGTTGACGAAGGTGGTTCTTAGTTCTTAGGAAAAGAAGGAAAAGCGTAAAAAAAGATGGTTAAATCGAGAAAACGTATTAAATAACGAATAAATATGATCTCAACTTACTTTTTAATATCACTTTCTGGTACGATCTATCGGGAAACACTGAAAATTCCAACAATTCCATCTAGATTCTCGAGGCTTCCGGTACAGAGAAGCTTATCTCATTCAGAACTAAATCGCACATTCTTGTCAAATTTTCGACCGAACAAACACTTTAAACTCAGTTTTAACGTTTTCACACACATTTCAGCACTTTTCACGTCGATTGCTGTCCAAATTCCTCGATTTAAGTCTGAATTTTCAAGAAGGGACGCTAACGGCGGACATATTGAATATCAACTGACGTTTGTCAGACGGTCGAATTTTCTGATTGGTCGAGATTTTTGGAAATTTCGTAAAAATTGTCGATTTTCGGGAATTAATTAAAAATATTAGCGATCTAAAAAACCTAATGGAAAATACTTTATGCAGCGCGGGCGATATTCAACTTTCGTCTGGTATGATCCCCTTGACTCTAGCTCAAGCCCGGTCGGAGGAGTTGTCGGAAGTGGGATCGTTTCAAATCCGACCCCTGCGAAATTCGTCGTACCCGAAATTTGAAATATCGATAATTTCTAAACGAAAAGAGATATCGTCTCAATTTCTTCTGCAAAAACGTAGATTTCGCGAATCCGCGTCGATAGCGATCGATAACCGACCCCCCGCGACCCTCCTTAGGGTCGAAAAAATTTTTGAAAATCCCGATTAGTTAGGGATTTTTCGCGATTTTCGGGAATTTTTTTAAAATACCCCCGGACCTCGAAACCCCCGAACCGGCACCCTTAGTTAGCTCGAACCTTCCGCTACGCCACCCGCCCTTCCCCGGCCCCCTCCTCGCCCCGCAACCGCCCCGTCTCCACGGTACCATTTTCGAACCCCCAAAATCACCAAATCGGTTGCCATGGATATTATTCTTTTAGTATATATTAACTAGTGAGCCCAGTCGTTTCGTAAAACCGGTAGATCAATATTTCGGGTAGATCAATTGAATCGGTAAGTCAATTGAACCCATAGATCAGATGAACGGTAGGTCAGTTGAACCATTCTGTATTCGAGAATTTACGGAGAACACCCTGTATATAATTATTGTACACAAACATCAGTGGTTATTGATCGTTCATAGAATACATATTTGATATATATAGGTCATACGAACAGTAGGTCAGTCGAACCGTTCTGTATACGCGCATAGATAATCATCATTGGTTATTTATTTTCATAGATATTTGATTATTTTAGGGTATCTCTCTGAGATAGTTTTTTTTTCCAAAGTAATAACGTGAATGTACAGAATATAAGATGGTTGGTTATTATGGGATGAATAATATGGTATCGCTTAATCTGTTAACTGATACCCCCTGTATAATTTGAAACATTTGAGACCACCCTGTATATTCGAACATATATTTTCTCCATCGAAAAATTAAACATGTTTATAGACACACCCTGTATACACTCAGAGCGACTATTGAAAATGTTTTTGTTATAAAGTAGAAATTCTTTGTGGAAGGACCCTGTATAAATCCGATACATAATTCATTCGAAAACCCATTATCATGGTGAACCATTTGAAATTCAAAAACTTTTTCGATTCCGTTGAAGAGTCCCTGTTATAACGCAGAAATAAAAATTTTTGATCTACCCTCGTATAAATCCGAAACATATTTTTCGATTTCCCCTCGTATGATCCGAAACATATTTGTGACATTTCTTCAAGAATGAACGTAATTCAAATGAATATCTCACATTTCTCAAGTGATCTATAGAAAAACGACTACAATTTAGCGAAATAATATGAATTTTTTTGGGGCAGTGAACTCAGCCAGTAAATTTCAAAATTCCGAGTTGATTCTTTCGATAGTTGTTGTGTTTACGAAAGGCCATTCTGAGAACTATTGAAAATGTTTGTGTGTTATGAAGTAGAAATTCTTTGTGGAAGGACCTTGTATAAATCCGATACATAATTGAAAACCCACTATCATGGTAAATCATTTGAAATTCAAAAACTTTTTCGATTCCGTTGAAGAGTCCTTGTTATAACGCAGAAATAAAAAATTTTTGATTCACCCTTGTATGAATCATATTTGTGACATTTTTTAGAAAATTGGCGTTATTCAAATGAATATTCAACATTTCTATAATAATTTAATAATAATAATAACTTACGAAAGGAAGCTTAATGCTTGAACAGAAGAGTGGAATTCTCATATAAACAGGTGGGCGTTAAAGGTATCAGATAGGTACAATGTTCCCAAAGAAAAATTTAATTGCGAATATAATATCTTCAGAATCAATAAAAAACCAAGTGTATTTATATAGCTCTATCTGTTGAATCATTAGATGAATTTAGGTGATGAATTCATGAATAAATTTCTTGGATAAAAGAATTTTAGAAATTGTATAATATGGAATGGTTGAATTAATGAAATGTATAGGTTTATGCATATTAGCGTTTTATAAATTTATGTGTTTCAAGTCATAAGAAAACATTCGTTACACAAATTTATATATTTTCATTCATTTAAATATTTAGTGGGATAAAATAAAATACTGATTAAACGGAAAATATAAATATATTTCATAAAAAAAATTGTAGTATCGATAATAATATAATAATAATGTATAGATTTATATGAATGAGCATATCAAAACATGAATAGTTCAAGAAATAATATCAATAAAACATATAAATGGTTATTTAAGGAATAATTTAATTAGAATCAAATATATAAAAATCTTAAATGAAAATACTAATTGTTATAAAAACAACAATGGAACTAATATATATTGAAATATTTACATGATATTACCTTAATATTAATCGAGAACATTAATTAAATAAAAACTAAGATATATTGAAATATTTACATGATATTATCTACATTAATATTAATCGAAAACGTATTTACAATATATTATGTGAAAATACATAAATTCTTAAAATTATTATATTACATTATAATACATATTAGGTTTGATTTCGTGGTATAGTGGCATAATCGATGGTCCATATCAGTGTGTTGTTGTTTCTCTCAATATCTTCGTCAAAAATCGGTGAGTGGTGTTTTTTTTGGTCATGTCTCAAATTGGTTGTCATCTATCGGTGAGTGGTGGTTTTTTTGGGTTATCTCTCATTTTCGGTGTCACAAATCGGTGGGTTGTGGTTTTTTTGGTTATTTATATTCGTCATTTTATTCGATGCTGGTTTTGTGACCGGAACTCTTCTCGGGCGGCTTGTATCCGAATTATTAATAAAGGTCGCTAGCACAAAGATTTGTTTTGCATTTCACTATATACAGATTCGTGAACATTGGCGAGAAAACGCAGATAGAAAAATTAAAGACGAAGAATGAAATAATGGGGACGACAAAGTTTTATAGAGCGATGAAATCGTTGATATGGATCCATATCGATGGTTCATTTGAAAAATTATTTCAGAAGTAGCATAAAATTAATGTCATTTCATTAATTAACTTGATTGAAATTTTAATGAATACACCTTTAAATTTAAAAATAAATTATTTCGTAATGAATAAAATAAATGAGAGTATAATGAAAGACTTTGAAAATTTTTCGAAAATAATGACAGAAAAGTTGGGACGAATAAAGTGAAATGTTCACTAATATGTAAAATGATGATTTGGACATTGCATATATTATAAAAAAAAGTTACTGATCAGGTGTTTCAGGACAGAAGAAAATTTGAAAAAATTAATATTCATTTCGTTTCGTTACCAATATTCGCGAATCTACGACCGAAATGATTTCTAATTCACCCCAGACATCATAAAGGAAAAATCGGTACGAATACCTACTATACTTGAATCTTAAAAGTTTCAAATTTTGACTGGCCAAATATCGGATGGATTATTTTGTATGAATTATTAAAAAAAAATGGGTTACTTTATAGAATTTAGTATGCTGTCATAAATTATATTTTTGGTATAAATGTTTTTGGAAAATTTCAGCAATTTACCCTGTTTTTTCGATTCATCTACTTTCACCTTTACGGCGTTCCAATTGCGAGCCCTTGAAAACGCAACGTAAAGTTGACCGTGTGAAAAAACCGGAGAACCAAGATAAATGCCTACTTTGTCAAATGTTTGCCCCTGAGCTTTATTGATAGTTAGTGCGAAGCAAACTTTTACAGGGAATTGTCTCCTTTTCAAAGTTATCGGCAGTGTTTTATCGGAAGAGGTAAGATCCATCCTAGAGATGAAATGTTCTCTTCCGCTAAAACGACCGGTGACACTTTTGGCTATTAATAAGGAGTCCGTAGCTGATAACACCAGTAGTCTCGTACCGTTGATTAATCCATCCTTTAAATTAATATTTCGCAAAAGTATAATCGGTACGCCTACTTTAAGTTTAAGTTCGTGGAGGGGCATTCCACTGGGTGTTATGCTGTTTAAATATTCCAACTGATAGTTTGCTATTTCATCTGCGTCTCCTGAAGCAACGCTATCGTTGCTACGGATAGTGATGATATTTCCCGGGAACGATTCAAGCATAATGTCATTCAACCTATTACAATGTTCGTTTCTGGGGCAAAGAATGGCTCGTGTCGAAAGTTGTTCCGGCGTCAGAGTATCGAAACGGCCAAAAATCTCTCCGATGAGATTGTCGGTCAAGCAGTGTTCAGGCAGGCAAACGTCGTTATTGCTATCGTCCGTAACGCTTTCGTTAAGCAAACCCTGACCCAGCTGTTCGAGCCATCCAGCGAACTCCCTCTCACCCGTATCAACACGCATATTGACCTTCAGTTCCAACGCTTTGAAGTGAGCCCACGCATTACAATTTGTGAAAAAGAGTTCCACCTGCTCCACCCTGCCAGTTGCCACGGGTGGTAACTGTTTGACGTCACCTCTAAGAAGCACGCAAAGACCGCCGAACGGGCGACAGTCATTACGCAAATCTTGGAGGAGTCGATCTACAGCGTTTAACACGTGATAACTGGCCATGGAAACTTCATCCCAAATCATAACACGCAGTCTCCTCAAAGTGGCCGCTTCTTCTGATTGAGCCGTCATACATGAACGGGTTTCCGCATCCACGTTCAAGGGTAACTTGAACTTTGAATGAGCAGTACACCCGTCTTGAAGTAAAAGGGCCGCAATACCGGTGAAAGCGACGGCGATGGTTGAAACACCCCTTGTCCGACAGAAGGTCAATAAAGCATTGTACAGGTGAGTTTTACCTGTACCTCCGCTACCTCCTAAATAAAAGTAGCGGTCCGGAGCGTCATTTTCGATAGCAGTAACGACGCGGTCGAAAACATCCCGTTGCTCGGGGTTTAGCTGGCCGGATCAAATTTAGCAGCTATCTCTGCGTTAACGCTGGCATCAATATCGACGTCTTCGTCGTCATCAATACCAACGCTAACGGGTCGATATTCTGGCAAACCAAAATCCTTAAGGCTTTTACCCAGATACCCCAGTATGTTTTCGATCCCGCGTAACGCACAGTTTTCCGCGTCCTCACCTGAGAGATTTTTTCTAAGAAAATCTTCGCACATATGATGTTTAAAAGCCACCCAAAGGGCCAGAGGGTTTCCGATTTCGCAGTAGCATAACATGTATGCGAACATTTTTCGCATGCACTTCGGCATGTCAACCAAAGCTGCCTGCTCTAATGTTTTTTTCCACTCATCATCGGAAGCGACCAATAGCCTGATTCGGGCAGCTTCTTGAAATGTGGGATACACAATTCCATTATATGTACGAAGATCTTCGAAGGATTTCGCACCGCGTACGTATTGAAGCAAAATTCTTAAATGAAACTTTTCCACGTACTTCGGGCTAATTGTGAACATCCGAGTAACGACAGATTTGACTCTAGATCTTCTGCGCCATCTACCGTTCGCCCAGCTGTAGTGCAGGGGTATTTCGCAATAAGCGTACTGTGTCGCTCTCGGATCGCTCCCGTTCAACTCAAAGTACGCTTCCAAGCGGGAGAGTTTTCCCTCCTGTCTGCGCACGGCTGCTTCTTCTTCGCCCTCTACGAACTGAACGGGCCGTTCCCCAGGCAAATGAACAGGTAATTGATAGACATTGGGCGTGTTACCGTGGGTTTTCAATGGTAATAATTTGAAGGCTGCTTCACCGGCAGACAAATACCGGGAGTCGATGTACGCTCTGATCTCGTCAAATACCTGTTCGTTTTTCGCCTGGATCACCGCAGCGTCCGGTCCTTTGTTAATGTATTTAAAAACGTACTTAACCGCTCCGACGCTTGTAACAACTTCCACATTAATGTGAGAATCGTACTTCATAGACAGGTACGGATTATAAGGAATTACGTCCCTATTATCCACTGTATACGAAATACCGTTCTTCATCAATGCTACACTGCGCCCATCATTTCTGCGTCTGTATATAGGCCGTCTTCGGTCTATGACGGTATTTTCCGAATACTCTTTGGGATAGCGCTTGGTACACACGCCCTCTTCCATACAGGGTGAATTTGGAAATTGATCACCGCAGGGACCGTGAATCATGGTGGCCACTATGATGTCAAAAAGCCGCGTATTGGCGGCGGGTAGTTCGGCGCAGATCAATCTATCTACGTCGTCGGGTTCACGCAACTTATCACCATCTGCCAAAAACAAAAGCCAATGGAGATGGGGTAAGCCGCGTTTTTGAAACTCGACGACGTAAACGTAAGCGATCACGTTGCCGAAAATTTTGTTTTTCAGAATGTCCTCGAAAAGGGCCTTTCTCTTTAAATCGAAAATTCTCGCTATCAGTTCAGGTCTATCCTGCGGATTTAACAATTTAGTGCCTAAATTTTCTCGAATTTCACGCCAATTCGGATTGCAAGTAAAAGTCACGAATAAAGAGGGTCGTCCAAATTTCGCAACGATAGACATTGCGTCCTGGTATCGCTGCTGCATGTTCCTAGGCCCTCCCGAAAAAGAACTGGGCAATATTACCACCTTGCCAATTCTTTCGCTCTCGACCGGCTCCCTTTCGTTCTTACGGGCGATGTAATCGAGGAGTCCGACGTAAGTGTCCGCCCTGACATCTTTTTGATGAATTCTCAGGTAGTTCAACCGATCACCCTCCAATTCGGCATACTTGTCAACGATGTACTGTTGACTCAGTTTACCGCAAAGGAGGATTGGATTGAACCGGCCCGATCTGCTCATCAAACGGTATAGGTCGAACTCCCTTTTGCTGATCCGTTTCCTCTTCTTATCGTTGTTGCCGAATCTCTGCATATTCATTGCCCATCCCAACTCTCCGTGAGGAAAGAGCAATGGGTAACAAAGAGCGTCCACGATTGGCGACATTTTGGGTATATCCGTACACTCTGCGCTACCTTCGCGATAAAACACGCGAACGCAGTTTCTGGGTGGCGGCATATTTCCGTCGACAGATGTGAAGACGGCGCCGATTTCGTCCGTATTGGAGGGCGCTGCATAGACGCTCCTGTTTGTACCTGGCATTGTGTGGAAGTAAAGGCCAATTTCTGGTATCCTGTCACTACCGTGTGTCCGTCGCTCGTCCTCGACTTTTTGGCCTAAACTTCGGTACATTTGAGCGAATGGATGCGTAGTTCTTAAGAGCGCGTCTATTTGTGCCAGTAAACCGGCCTCGCAATCTTTACCGACAGCGGCATTCGCTCTAGCCCGTTTTGCTTCTCCGCTATCTATAAAATAGAGAGAGCCGAAACGGGGATTGAAGGTACCAACATTACGTAGGCGATGATGGATCTGCCCTGCTACGACAACGACTGGAGCTCCGTGTCCTAGGTCTTTCCTCAAATCTGCTGACGTAGATCCAAGAGCTAGTAAGGTATTGTACCTTCTGATATTCCTCAAAAATCCTCGTGATTGCGGATGCATGTCGGTGATCAGGGACTTTAACAGATCCGGATATTCCGGACTGTTTGCTACCTGAACTGCTCCGTTGTTACAGCAGAACAGGTTTTCGTTGCGGAAAAATAGAGCACCACAGTAAGAACATACAACATCCATTTTGCCCAAATAGAGGAGGGGAACGTCTGGATGTTTGGATGCTGCGTCACGAACGACAGTCGTAGAGTTAGGCGGTTTCGGAGTGACGAAATTATCTTGTTCAGTGAACATATTGAGTGAGTCCAAAGAATTTTGAATACAATCTAATGTCACAGGCGGAGAACAGGTATCTAAAACGCTTAGAACGGCGTAAGACGATCTGTTCCGTAGTGTGGCAGCAGATTCTAATCTAAACTCAATTGGGCTTAGGCAATATACTTCATTGGCGGGATAATTCTGCAGCAGAAAACTCAGCAAGTGATCTACGCTTCGAAATTTTATTAGACAGGCCTTACCTCCGTATTCGCAAGCTTTTCCGTCCGCACCGCGGGCGTGAGAATCGAATAAATAATAGGCTGTGTCCGAATCTCTGAAAATGCAGGTAGACAGGGAATTACATGTTAAAACGGCTGACTCGTAATTTTGAAATATCTGCGGCAATCCGTCAGCTAATTTAAAAAAAGGTTCTTCATTTTCTAACCCAATCCGCCCATCTACGTTGTTTGTTTCATGAATTATTAAATTAAATCCATAATTATTAATTATGAATTTTGAATGTACCTCTTGTAGCATCAGGTAAGGATGCGAGGATACATTCGCTAAATTTTGAAAAGACCTTTCCCGAATCGATTTGCGATATAAACTATCGCCGTAATCTAAAATATCCTGTATCGTTTGTGCGTTCCAAGCGCTAAACGGGAGTATTCGATTGTATGCGAGCGCTGTTACCGCAATAGGGGTACATTGTTTGTTTCGGCTGATTTCCGAATAACGTAAATCAGCTTGACAGATTGTACCCCTAAGAATATGAACACTTTCTGTATAAAACCTTTGTGCTAGCTCGCTAATATTAGTAACCGGATTTTTTGCATTTGATATTGTCATTTCTGAAATAAAAGTTATTCGGTAAACATTTGTTATATTCGATGTTGAATGCGAAATACAGATTGTAACACCGCAATTGGTTTTGAACTGCTCTTAATTTGGCGTTTTCTGTAAAAACTCAATACATTTATCGAATTTTTTATAATATTTATCTCTAATTGTTTATGACACTGGTCATTTAAGTAGCAGAATTTTAACACAAAATCTTGATAATTACTTTGAAATTTGGAAATTAATGATTCCAATCTTACCGGTGTGTCCGATAATTTGACAACAAATATCGTGTTATGCTCCGATTGATTAAAATGAACTCAGTTTGGTATCCTTATTCTGTAGCAGCAAAGAATAATTCAAAAGCAATTGCGCTGTTAGAATCATTTATGATAACCCTGTTCAATCAATATAAAATAAAAACTATTTCATTTCATGTCGGATGATGATATAAAATTCTTCAGAGATTATAATTTTTTTCATAAAAAATATCAAAATTTATATAACTGATAATACTCAACACGAAATAATTTAATAAAAATTCTGAAATATAATTAGATCGATATTGTTGGTTTTGAATTAGATGAACAATTATATGAATGCTCTTTGTGAAGTATTATAGATAAAACCATTATTGATCTATATTTGAGGCAAAATTTGAAAAACCAACGGATTGAATATATTATTTCGAAAAATTCAACTCTATGATTTGGTATTTCTCCAGATTAAGAATATAATGTAAGATTTAAATAACAGTAGAGTATAATTGTTCCTACCTTGATTTGACTTTCCGCCCGTTCTTTCGTTTGCCTTGAGGACACCTGTATCTTGGATTTTCCTTTTCTTGGGCTGTGAAGGTTCTGTGAATAGCAAACAAAAACATCAGATTCATATTTTAAATTTTTAAGAAGTTTAAAATATTCTACATTTAATAACAATGATCAATAGTTAAAATTAACTATGTATGTTTAATATCAACTGAAGTGTTTCGGAGCTAAGAATTGAAAATAATTTCGAAGAATAATCATTGATTTCGAAATGAATGTCATACGATTATATGAAATTACTGGAGGATATGGTATGAAATTTAATATCATAATAATAATGAATTGAGGAAAAGTTGAGATTTAGAATGTTATATGCAAACATGAATACCCTCATGGTAAACTTTAGTTGCCTATTTAGTTGTAAAGATATTTGCTAATAGCACAAAATGAATTATTTTATTCGAAATAATGCATGTTATGACAAAACATATTTTCTTCACGAATCTCTGATTAACTATCGATCGAATAACAATCAAATTAATTTATTTCAAATACATATAAGACCCTGTCTCGTAAGAAATATCCCACCAAAATAATTCATTCGATTTGATTGTAGAATATGAATAATCATCGATTTTGAAATAAATAAAGTCATATTATACGATTGTATGAAATTACTGGAGAATATGGTATTGAATTTAATATCATGAATTGAGGAAAAGTTGAGATTTGGAATGTTATATGCAAACATGAATACCCTCATGATAAACTTTAGTTGCCTATTTAGTTGTAGAGATATTTGCTAATGGCACAAAATGAATTATTTTATTTGAAATAATGCATGTTATGATAGAACATATTTTCTTCACGAATCTCTGATTAACTATCGATCGAATAACAATCAAATTAATTTATTTCAAATACATAAGATCCTGTCTCGTAAGAAATATTCCACCAAAATATTTCATTCGATTTGATTGTAGAATAGGAATAATCATTGATTTTGAAATGAATAAAGTCATGTCATACGATTGTATGAAATTACTGGAGAATATGGTATGAAATTTAATATCATAATAACAATGAATTGAGGAAAAGTTGAGATTTAGAATGTTATATGCAAACATGAATACCCTCATGATAAACTTTAGTTGCCTCTTTAGTTGTAGAGATATTTGCTAATAGCACAAAATGAATTATTTTATTCGAAATAATGCATGTTATGACAAAACATATTTTTTTACGAATTTCTGATTAACTATCGATCGAATAACAATCAAATTAAGTTATTTCAAATACATATAAGACCCTGTCTCGTAAGAAATATTCCACCAAAATATTTCATTCGATTTGATTGTAGAAAAGGAATAATCATTGATTTTGAAATGAATAAAGTCATGTCATAAGATTGTATGAAATTACTGGAGAATATGGTATGAAATTTAATATCATAATAACAATGAATTGAGGAAAAGTTGAGATTTAGAATGTTATATGCAAACATGAATACCCTCATGATAAACTTTAGTTGCCTATTTAGTTGTAGAGATATTTGCTAATAGCACAAAATGAATTATTTTATTCGAAATAATGCATGTTATGACAAAACAATTTTTTTTCGAATTTCTGATTAACTATCGATCGAATAACAATCAAATTAAGTTATTTCAAATACATATAAGACCCTGTCTCGTAAGAAATATTCCACCAAAATATTTCATTCGATTTGATTGTAGAAAAGGAATAATCATTGATTTTGAAATGAATAAAGTCATGTCATAAGATTGTATGAAATTACTGGAGAATATGGTATGAAATTTAATATCATAATAACAATGAATTGAGGAAAAGTTGAGATTTAGAATGTTATATGCAAACGTGAATACCCTCATGATAAACTTTAGTTGCCTATTTAGTTGTAGAGATATTTGCTAATAGCACAAAATGAATTTTTTTATTCGAAATAATGCATGTTATGACAAAACATATTTTTTTACGAATTTCTGATTAACTATCGATCGAATAACAATCAAATTAAGTTATTTCAAATACATATAAGACCCTGTCTCGTAAGAAATATTCCACCAAAATATTTCATTCGATTTGATTGTAGAATAGGAATAATCATTGATTTCGAAATGAATAAAGTCATGTCATAAGATTGTATGAAATTACTGGAGAATATGGTATGAAATTTAATATCATAATAACAATGAATTGAGGAAAAGTTGAGATTTAGAATGTTATATGCAAAATGAATACCCTCATGATAAACTTTAGTTGCCTATTTAGTTGTAGAGATATTTGCTAATAGCACAAAATGAATTATTTTATTCGAAATAATGCATGTTATGACAAAACATATTTTTTTACGAATTTCTGATTAACTATCGATCGAATAACAATCAAATTAAGTTATTTCAAATACATATAAGACCCTGTCTCGTAAGAAATATTCCACCAAAATATTTCATTCGATTTGATTGTAGAATAGGAATAATCATTGATTTCGAAATGAATAAAGTCATGTCATACGATTGTATGAAATTACTGGAGAATATGGTATGAAATTTAATATCATAATAACAATGAATTGAGGAAAAGTTGAGATTAAGAATGTTATATGCAAACATGAATACCCTCATGGTAAACTTTAGTTGCCTATTTAGTTGTAGAGATATTTGCTAATAGCACAAAATGAATTATTTTATTCAAAATAATGAAAAATGTATAATATGACAAAAATATTTTCCTTACGAATCTCTGATTAACTATCGATCGAATAACAATCAAATAATTTATTTCAAATACATATAAGACCCTGTCTCGTAAGAAATATTCCACCAAAATATTTCATTCGATTTGATTGTAGAATAGGAATAATCATTGATTTCGAAATGAATAAAGTCATGTCATACGATTGTATGAAATAACTGGAGAATATGGTATGAAATTTAATATCATAATAATAATGAATTGAGGAAAAGTTGAGATTAAGAATGTTATATGCAAACATGAATACCCTCATGGTAAACTTTAGTTGCCTATTTAGTTGTAGAGATATTTGCTAATAGTACAAAATGAATTATTTTATTCAAAATAATGAAAATGTATAATATGTAAAAAAATATTCTCCTTACGAATCTCTGATTAATTATCGATGGAATTACCCTTTCTCGTAAGAAATATCCCACCAAAATAATTCATTCGATTTGATTGTAGAATATGAATAATCATTGATTTTGAAATAAATAAAGTCATATTATACGATTGTATGAAATTACTGGAGAATATGGTATTGAATTTAATATCATGAATTGAGGAAAAGTTGAGATTTAGAATGTTATATGCAAGCATGAATGGTAAACTTTAGTTGCCTATTTGGTTGTAGAGATATTTGCGAATAGCACAAAATGAATTATTTGATTCGAAATAATGCATTTAATAACAATGATAAATAGTTAAAATTAACTATGTTTAATATCAATTCAAGTGTTTAGAAGCTAAGAATTGAAAATAATTTCGAAGAAAATTGTT
Organism: Propylea japonica; assembly: GCA_013421045.1. Taxonomy (NCBI): domain Eukaryota; kingdom Metazoa; phylum Arthropoda; class Insecta; order Coleoptera; family Coccinellidae; genus Propylea; species Propylea japonica. Next base: position 17,732,529 of record CM024241.1, on the reverse strand, counting down.
GATTTAAATGGACTGATGAATAATTGAAATTATATATGTTGGGAATAAATTACCTTTATATGGGTCATTTTGCATATTGATATATTTGAAATGCAAATCTCCTCTTCTTAAGTATTAATTGAAGCCGTTTTATGTGAAAGAAAAGCGCAAATCATAAAATTTATAGACGAATTATATATTTAAGCGATTTCAAATTTTCGTCTTGTGTATATATACTGGTAAACTGTTTTATAGAAAATGAATTATCGGTATACTATTGTCTAATTATTGTATCTTTTTTGAACTGGTGACATTTCGAAATTATTCGTTTTGAATTGAAATGAACCTGAATAATATATCAATTTTTGAAATTGCTGAAGCTTTTGTGCATACATTTGTAAATATGGAGTGAAAGCAGTTAAATATTGATTCATTTGGGGTATCAATAAACAATTATTTAATAATTGGATTAATAGTTTGTGTTAAATATTCCTCTGGAACTGAATCAAATTGTGAAAAAAATATAAGATTGTTACCTTGAGTTTCCTTTTTCGAATGTTGCTTTCCTTTCTTAACAGCCAATTTAGGTCCTGTTTGTTTATCTTTATTTTTGTGGAGTTCAATTGAATCTGAAAATAATTTTATATTGAATTATTATATAAATAGTGCGAATAAAGGTCGAATTCCAATTCAAAATTATAAATGGTTAAAACTCGCGTTGATGCAGATATCAATATACTGTATTAGATAACGTTGGTTTCCTCTTAGTTGAACGATTTGTTTGCTGGATTTTGATTTAAATCACATATGGAAAAATATTATTTGAATCTGACAACATTTGGAATTATTTAGAATAAAAGTAAATTTGAGTATAGATTCATTTTCGAATTTGTTAAGGCTTTTGTGTGATTATATTATTTAAATAAGAAACAGTTTAATATTGAATCACTTGAGTAATCTACAAACATTAGTTCATAATTAGATGAAAATATTCACCTGAAATTGTAATAAAACTGGTGTAGAATAGCAAAAGATTGTTACCTTGAGTTGTTTCATTGATTGAATGTTTTTTTCCTTTTTTGATCTCCAACTTAGGTCCTTTTTTTTATTTTGGTTTATGCAGAGTTCCGGTGAATCTGCAAATTATTTTATATTGAATAATTATATAAATAGTGAGATTAAATGTACAATTCTGATTGTACATTGATATATGGTGTTCAAATTTGCATTGTTGCAAACATTAATTATGTTTGTTATCAAATAGAGTTGAATTTTAATTATATATAAGACTTTTTTTCAAATATGAAGATCTCGAACTTTGAATTATTCCATTTGATAATAAAAATATCGTTATAATTACATCCGAAAAAAATTGGAATGATATGAGTTTGTATTAACAACTATGATTTGAAATAATAAAAAATGTTTGTTATGAAAAAAATATTTTCTTGAGGAATTTCTGATTAACTGTCGATTGAATGATAATTAAAATAATTTATTTCATTTACATATAGGACCCTTTCTCGTAAAATAGTTCCACCAAAATAATTTATTCGATTTGATTGTAAAATATTTATAATAATTTTTGAAATGAGTAGAGTCATTTCATACGATTGTATGAAAGAACTGTATAAGATAATGTAATATGTAATAGTATAATAATAATGAATTGAAGAAAAGTTGAGATTCAGAATGCTAGGCAAACATAAATACTCTCATGATAAATCCTTGTTTGCCTATTGATCAATAATTGCGAATATTACAAAATTAATTGTTTGATTTGAAATGATGAAACATGTATGTTATGAAAAATAATTTCTTCACTAATCTCCGATTAATTATCGATGGAATAACAATCAAAACAATTTATTTCTATTACAAACACCATTTCTCGTATACATGATTTCACCAAAATAATTCATTCGATTTGATTGAAAAATATTGATAATCATGAATTTTGAACTAAATGGAGACATGTTATAAGATTGTAAGGAATTATTTGAGATATAGTGTCGAATATAATATCCTAATAACAATGAATTAAAGAAAAGTTGCGATTTAGAATGCTATGCAAACATGAATACTCTCATGATAAACTTCAGTTGCCTATGTAGTTATAAGAATATTTGTGAATGTTACAAAATTAATTATTTGATTCGAAATAATGGTTGCTATGAAAAAACATATTTTCTTTACGAATCTCTGATTAACTATCGATAGAATAAAAATCAAAATAATTTATTTCGAATACATATAAGACCCTTTCCCGTAAGAAATATTCCACCAAAATAATTTATTCGATATTATTTGATATGAATAAAATCATGTTATACGATTATATAAATTCAATGAAGAATATAGTATGAAATTTAATATCATAATAATAATAATAACAATTGATTTAGAGAAAAGTTGCGATTTTAAATGTTATGCAAACATAAATACCCTCATGATAAACTTTAGTTGCCTATTTGGTTATAGGAATATTTCGAATATTACAAAATGAATTATTTGATTCAAAATAATGAAAAATGCACGATGTGCAAAAAAATATTCTTTTTACGAATCTCTGATTAACTTTCGATGGAATTACAATTAAAATAACTTATTTCGAATACATATAGAACCATCCTCGTAAGAATATTCCACCAAATTATTTCATTCTATTTTATTTTAGATTATGAATGATCATTGATTTCGAAAAAAATGAAGTCATGTTATACGATTGTATAAAATACTATAGAATATAGTGTGAAATTCAAAATCATAATAACAATGAATTAGAGAAAAGTTAGGATTTAGAATTCTATCCAAATATAAATATACTCATGATGAAACTTTGGTTGTCTATTTACTTATAGGAATAATTACAAATAATACCACTGTTTAAACAATGATAATACCAACGAATTACTCGATTCGAACAGGGAATACTTTTTACTGAGGAAATTTCGAATCAAAAAAGTTATAATGTTATATTGAAAAATAATTATAGGACATATCTTGACAAATGAAAAGTTGTGATTAATTTTGTTGCAGTAATAATCTATTTTTTGCATCAGATTTTGAATCCTAAAAATAAAACTATTTAATCGATGTACCTAATCTTAGTTGTTTTTTTGGTGAAAGTGTAATTTAAAGAAATGTCTGTAATGAAAATAATAGTTTTAATATTGAAAAAAATATCCTAATGGTGCAATACAACATATTGTATTATCAATTATTCTGATTGATTGCCAAAAAAACACGAAAAGATTTACTCGTAAAAAATATTCCACCATATGTATTAGTATTAATGATTATAACTTGAAATATTGAAAAATGTCCTAATTTGGATTGATACGAAAAAAATATTTTTATGAAGAATCTCCGAAAGACTATCGATGGAATAATAATTAAAGTTATTTATTCCAATTATTTCAATGAATAGGTATCCACCTTAACTCTTCTTGTATTCTTAATAATAAAAATATAAGACCATTTCTCATAAGAAATATTCCACCTAAATAATTCATTAGATTTGATTTTAGGATATTCATAATCATGGATTTTGAAATTAATAAAATTATGTAATACGATTGTATGAAATATAATTTGTTTGGGCATTAATGAATTGGAAACAGTTAAGATATAGAATTCTATGCAAACTTAAATATCCTTATGATGAAACTTTGGTTGCCTACCTACCTAATTGTAAAAATATCACAAATGAAAGGTTTGATTCTAATATTAAATATCTTTTACTAATGGAATAATCAAATAAAAAAAGCGTAATTTAAATTTTTGAAAACGTTTCATTGTTAAGTATTACGTATTAATTATACACAGAATGAGTTTGTTGAAATCTGAACTGCTGCAATTAATATCAGAAGAAATTCCAAAATTTTGATTTCAATCCAATTTCAGAAACAAAACCTGCTTACTGAATATATCAACATAATTTTCACCAAATTGATATGCTTGTAACAGTATGTTTTTTTAATTTTTTTTTAGTGTCAATTACTGCGAAATCAAAGACATAAAGAATGAACTGAGCAATTTTGGCAATAACCACCTGAAAGTGTCACTAATCAGAGAAAGTGAGAGAGCGATATAGCGACCATTATCTGTCCCTTTTTTGTGGATCTATGGTAACATGAAAAAAAGACAACTACTGGCTTCGAATTGGTTTTATCTTTTTCCCATTTTTCAGTCATATTATCTATGACGCTGAATAGGAAATGCTCAGTCCATTTTTCTATGTCTATGTCTCAGATATAATTATATGGTGAGTTCAAAAAAATTCTTGGTCAAGTAAGCTGTGGATTCTATTTTTCCTAAGAGTATATGAGAGGAAAAATAGAATCCACAGCTTACTTGACCAAGAATTTTTTTGAACGCACGTTACATGGTTAATGAAGTCCAATTTACAGAAAGAAAAAAAATCGTTCGTATGAGATAACTGTTGAAGATTATATGAAATATAATTTCTTTCAACAATAAATAATTGAAGAAAAGTTGAGATTTAAAATTCTATGCAAACATAAATACTTTCATGGTGAAACTTTAGTTGCATAACTATCTAATTGTAAATATTACAAACGAAATAATATAATGAAAATATCTATTTGGTGAAACTCGGATTGTCTATTGATAACACATTGATAAGAAGCATAACAAAAGTTTTTAGATATTCTAATGGATTGTAATTCTGGTTGTCTATATACCATTTAAATGGAAATCAATTGCTGCAATCAATATTAGAAGATATTCGAAAATGTTGATATCAATCCAATTTTAAAAACAAAATTTAATTACTGAATATATTAATATTATTTTTATCAAATTAATATGTTTATGGCAGCTTTTTTCTTATTTTCGCAATGTTAAATTATTCTCTATTGAATATTCTGTTTTGATTCGATTGATTGTCAATTTAATGATTGAAGGTTTGATCATATATTTTTTATGTACATTGGCGGTAACCGAAAGACTTTATAGAACAAAATATTTTTTTAACTGATCTTTAGCGTTTCCAGTTCCGAGGACAATTTATTATGTTTTCTGTTGCGCACCAGTTCCCTTATGCTTTCAATTATAGTTATTTCATAAATAAGTTGTATTTTATGGATTTTTTTACGTTTTTAGTCGATTACTGCGAGATCTTATAGACATAGAGAGTGGACTGAGCAAAAATCGCCTGAAAGTGTTATTAATCAGAGAAGGGGTGGATGCGATATCGCGGGCATTACTTATCTTATTTTTTTTGGATCTGTGCTAACATAAAAAAAGAAAGAAACATTTTCAGGGTAATAATGAATGGTTTTCGAAATTTTATCATTTTATTATTGCAATCCCTTAAATATTAAGTTTGATACTCTGGATATGTGATATGGATTAATGATATGAATTTTGAAAAGGTATTTAAGGATTATACAGGATTGTGAAGTTTTGGTGGATTCAATGTGTGATTTTGATAAATGAAAAGATTTATAATTCAATTTTTAATACTTGAAATCAATTTTATTTCTATAGTGAAATATTAAAGCGTTGTAAAATAGATATATTCTTATTGATTTATGGTACCTATGCGTTTTCAATTTTTAACTATACTATTGTCAATAAGAATGAACATTTATCGTGCGTTCAACAAAATTCGTAATCAAGTGGTGGATTATATTTATCCTTCAAAGACTTTAAGGAAAAATAGAATCCACAGCTTACTTGACAACGAATTTTTTTGAAGGTACGTTACAATCATATAGATGAATTGAATATAAAGAAATATTTTCATAGAATTACCTGATATTCCACTCTGGGTTGAGAAGTCCTCAAGGTCTGTATCTATAATAAAAAACATTCATTTTATTATTAAGATATAATGTGAATGAAGGAATTTAAATTATCAATTGTTATATACCAATGAATAATATCTTAAATGTATGAATATAAAATTTCAATACGTTTCATTCATTATCAATATGAAGAAAAAGGTATATTTAGGTGAATGTTAATGTATACTTATTTACAATATTATCAATGTTACAGATAACGATGAATTGGATAAATTTGAGATTTGAATGATTTTGAAATCGCCATTATCTACTTGAATTGAAAGAATAAATAGAATACATTATTTGTTATAATTTTTTCATCATTTTTACTTGATGGGTTATCTGTAATGAAAATATTGATATCAATATATTATGAATGATCAATTTATATGAAATAGCAAAATTCAATAGTATCCATATATGAATAAGATATCGTTTTGAATGTTGAACTATTGTGTATTGCTTCCTTGCATTAATATCAACTTCAGGACAGTATCTGATGGAAAATAATCTGATTTATTTTGTCTGCAGAAATTTATTGATGAATTGGACTCAAAACTTTGAAAATGTTAATATGATTGTTAATTTTACCTATCACTTAGATTTATTGGTTTGATATTTAATAATTTATAGGAAAAGATCATGAAAATATCAATCTGAACGATTTTTTATTGAATAATTATTGAATATGATAATATAAAATCCTTTATGTGATATTATTCAACGTTCCTAAGTTAAACGCAGATCTGATAAGTATATGATAATAATATGTGAAAGTTACCTTGTATTTTTGCTTGTTCTCGATTTTTCTTTGCCTTCACATGCTTACTGTTAGTCCAGCCCTTACTTTTGCTCTTTTTAGGCATGATGATGAATATCTGAAAAACCATATATAGAATTTAACAAAATCAAGAGATTTTGTATTTTCTGTAATGAACTCTCGTGATTGTGATTTGCCGAGAGGAACAGAGAAATGGTATTCCACAAAATAATAATAAAATATATTAATAACAATTGTTATTATTTAAAGGAGGATAAATCAATTTTTTCACATTAATCTAATACAATCAAAATTTATTCAATTTCAATATATTATTCTGATAGAAGCATATTTTTTCAATATGTTCTATACTAATGGATTAACATTGACAATTTCAACAAATTATCATGTTCAATTATTCAATTTAATTTTTCGTTATTATGAAATTGATTTTTTTATGTATAATACATTATTAGTTATATCATTGTTTAAGGAGAATTCCCCTTAAACAATGGTTATATTATATAGGTGTATTATCTCGAAACGAAAGAAAGAAATAATTATAAAAAGTAATAACAGGAATTAAATAGTATTTTTTTCAAGATGAAATTTATAAATCTATTATCAATTATCATAGATGTATTTAAAGAAATAAACTTATTATTCGTTGGAAATTTAGCGGGAAAATAGCTTTATCAAAGATGTACAGATAATATTCAATAAATATTATTACCGATGGAAAATAATTGATGTAAAACAGTTTTTAAAATATTTTGTTGAATTAATTCGGTGATATTCAAAGATTTATATTATTTAATGAGATAACATTTTATGAAAAACTCACCTCGTTTTAAACACAATGTCACAGGTCTTTAACGTACGATGGTTTTCGGTGGAAAGAAGGAGGAATGATTATTCTAGAATCTAGACGATAAAAGTTCGTTAAATTTAGCGCCAACAGTTCACTGCTGGAACCATAGAAATTTTGATAACTTGAAATTATTCTTTTTTATTATTTGATAATAATCGTAAATTCATTAATAAATTAAAATATTTCATCTAATAAACATCAACAATGAATTGAATAATGTAATATTTTCTAATGGGTTATATTTGCTTTATATTATTAGGCAGTCCGAAGATCTAATTATGGTTAAGAGCAATGAACCGTGAACAACTGGAACGGTTGCGTCTTGAGCGGAAAATGAAGTCTGGGCATTGCATAGGCAACCCCAAATGACAACGGTCATCTATCTCTTTCTAACTCATTGTCGTATATGGAACGTCTGGCAGTTATTCGAAAATATTTCGTGATATTTATATTTTTATCCAGTAACATGAAAAATCGCAATTTCTCAAGGTGGCTCGAACGGGAAAAATGAATTTATAAATGAACATCAAAAATAAGCCTTATAGTTCACAAAATTGAAAAATAATTACTTCATTGTGTTACTTTATTCTATTTAGAAACAAACGCTCTCGAATTAGGCCATTATCAAGATTCGCCATCTAGAAAAAAAATTTATTCTTGAATGTATTAAAAACAAAATTATAATTTTTTTTTATATAATATCATGATGAACGTAGGTTTTTTTTATAATATATCATTATGAACGTAAGAAATGGTATAATAATGAAATGGATGTATTGCTTGATTCGTTAGTTAAATTAAGATGATTAATCTGTTTCTGATATGAATAAATTTGAATAGAAATATCATCAAACAGCAAATTGTTGATGGAGTAACAAAATTGTAGCTTGATTCAATGTATAAATCGATGTAATGAAAAGGTTCATATATATCAGCATTTTGGGAATTCATGTTTTCAAGGTATTAAAAAACATTCATTTCGCAAATTCATATATTTTTACCACTTGAAAATATTTTTTGGGATATAAAAAAGGTTATCGAAAGAAAAATATGGATATATTTCATGAAAAAATGAAATATTTACAGTTAGGTTTATTTATTTGAATGAGTATATCAACAGTAAGGTTTTAAGAAATAGCTTTAAAAAAATATTTAAATAGTTGAATAAAATTCGAATAGAAGAAAACCATAGATTAGAGTTAACTCATTTTAAATCAAATTAAAAAAATAATTATTATGTGAAAAACTACACTAAATTGTAACCTGGATTCCTCTCGAGTGGCTCGTATCGGAATTATTAACATAAGTTCGTTAACACAAAGATTTGTATGCATTTTACTAAATACAGATTCGTGAACATTGGCCAAAAAACGTAGAGAGGAAAATTAAAGACAAAGAAAAAAGCAATAGGGTCAACAAATTCGTTGATATGAATGCATATTAATGGTTTATTTGAAAAATTCATTCAGAAGTTACATAAAAAGAATCACGATTTCCTTAATCAACGTGATTGGAATTATAGAAAATATACTTTCATACTTAAAAAGACATAACTTAGTGCTGTTATTATTTGTAACCAATTTTTAGATTATTGAATGAAGAATTATCAATAAAAAATTAATGTGTATATTGTTTCGTCACCTACATTCGCGAATCTACGACTGAAATGAAATTCATTCCAGACATCATGAAGAAAAAATCTAAATAAATATTTGAATCTTAAAAGTTTCACATTTTGACTGACCAAATACTGGATTAATTATGTTGAATAAATTATCGAGAAATTTGAAGAAAAATAGTTATGTTTATAAAATTTAATTTGCTCTCATGAATTATATTTTTGGTATAAATGTCTTTGGAAAATTTCATCAATTTACCTTGATTTTACGATTCATCTACTATCACCATTACGGCGTTCTAATTGTGAGCCCTTGAAAACGCAACGTAAAGTTGATTGTGTGAAAAAACCGGAGAATCAAGATAAATGCCTACTTTATTAAATGTTTGCATGTATGTAAGATCCATCCGAAAGATGAATGTTAGTCTTTTGCTAGAACGACCGGTGAAAATTTTGGCTTTCAATAAGGAGTTGGTCACAGATAATACCAGTAGTCTTATACCGTTGAATAATTCATCCTTTGAATTTAAGTTTCGAAGAAGTATAACCGGTACGCCTACTTTAAGGAGTTTGTGATGGGGCATTCCACTGGGTGTTATACTGCTCAGATATTCCAACTGATAGTTTGCTGTTTCATCAGCATCTCTTGAGGTCACTGTGTCGTTGCTATGGAAAGAGATGATCCTTTAAAACGGCTGACTTGTAATTTTGAAGAACCTGCTGCAATCCGTCAGATAATTTAAAGAATGGTGCTTCATTTCCTAATTCAACCTGCTCATCTATATTGTTTGTTCCGTTGATTATCAGATGAAATCCATAATTGTTAATTTCTTCTATACCTTTTGTAGCACTCCATATTAAACCTTCTGGACCTGAAAAAAAAAATCAATTACTATCCAATTATTAGAAAGTAAAAATTACTCAATTTTATTTTTATCGATAACATTTTGATCAAAACTGGCGCAATTCAAATTAATAGTTTCGGATAATGATAACTTTTAATCAATGTAACATTTTCTTATGCTGAGATGATAAAATAAAATGAAGCTTCTTGTTATAATGCAGTAATCTGAAATAAATGATAAATTTATAGAAACACCCTGTATATCGGGTGTCCCAAAGTGAGTGGCCTATTAGATTATTATTTTCATTATTATGATTATTTTTTTGTCCATCCTGTATAATTGACAACTATAATTCAAAAGCAGTGACATAGATAAAGTCAATATTTAATAACTTGCTAAAGGACCCCGCATATTTTGTATGAGAATTGGCTCCCGGTGGATTTGGCTGAAAATTTGATATGATGTCCTACTAATCCTTCTGATCAAATGTCTCTACAGTCACAAAGCTGAAAAATGCATACTTTTAGGAGTTTTTAGCGATTTTTTGTATCCATTATGGCTTACGTATAACCGTTCACACAGAAATGTTTGAGAATATTTCGTGATTATTGAAAGCAGATTCTGTCAATTCGAAATATTTTCAAACATTTCTGTGTGAACGGTAATACGTAAGCCATAATGGATACAAAAAATCGCAAAAAACTCCTAAAAGTATGCATTTTTCAGCTTCGTGACTGTAGAGACATTTGATCAGAAGGATTAGTAGAACATCATATCAAATTTTCAGCCAAATCCACCGGGAGCCAATTCCCATAATACGTAAGCCATAATGGATACAAAAAATCACTAAAAACTCCTAGAAGTATGCATTTTTCAGCTTCGTGACTGTTAAGACATTTGATCAGAAGGATTAGTAGAACATCATATCCAATTTTCAGCCAAATCCACCGGGAGCCAATTCCCATACAAAATGTGCGGGGTCCTTTCTTACTTAAATCTCAAATATTGATCAAACTGGAGTAATTTTTGAAACACACCAATTTGATCTAGAGGCCACTCACCTTGGGACACCTGCAGTGGCGCAGCCAGGATTTTGTTTTGAGGGGGGCTGAACTGAACAATTCTTGATGATACAACAGATACGAAAGTTGCAAAAAAATGAACTCAGAAAAAATTGAAACTGTTAGAATCTTTGGGGGGGCTGCAGCCCCAAAGCTCCCCGCCCTAGCTGCGCCAGTGGACACCTGATATATCTGAAACGTACAATCCCATTTGTTATGGTAAATCATTCAGAATTCGAAAGCCCCTTCAATTTCATTGAAAAATTTATGTTAAAGACCGCTCGTAATCCCAATAATTTTCGAAAGAAAAGCTTGAAAAATTATTTCCAGGTTTTTGAAATAAGGCATTTCAACGTTGTCAGTTAAAAGGATAATCAAACGTCTGTACTTACTTTTTGATAGCTTTCCACTTATTCTAAATAAGTAAAGATTTATATTTGTCTGCTGTTTACAAATATCTATCCGAAGGCAGAAGAGACTATCTTGAAATCCAAAATTAGGGGAATGCACTCGATATAAAGTAACTGGCAGGAAGACCTCCATCGTCAGCCCTTCCAAAGTTTTCAATTAACTTATTTTTTTCTTCTTCTGCTTTTCGAATCTGCAAGAAATATCAATTATCAATAACAATTAATTAAATAGGTGAGTTTTCAAACATCTACCTCTCTTGTTAAATAAGAATAATTAAAAAGCCAACTAACTGCCAGATTCAAAAATCAGATCCGCTGAATGAAATGGTGAAATCAAACTGAAATTACAATGTTAATGGAAAAAGAAAGAATACATGTACTGAAATCACTCGTTCGAATTTAACGAAGAAATTCAGAATATTCCACATGTTTCTAGAAGCAACATGTACACATTTGAAGCATACCATAATTAAAATTCCACTTCCTATAACGAATCATTCGAAATTTAAGAACCTCTTCAATTTCATTGAGAGCTTCATGTTATAATGCAGTAATCTAAAATAATTGATAAAATCATCTAAATCGTACAATCCCATTGACTATAATATTAATATCATTCAATATTCGAAATCCACTTCAATTTTATTGAAAGCTTTCCAGGTTTTTGAAATTGGACATTTCAAGATTGTCGGTTATTGGGAAAACCATTGTTAAAAGGATATTCAAACGTCTGTACTCACTTTATGACAGCTTTCAACTGGATAACTTTTCTCAAAAGTAATGATTTGCATTTGTCCGTTGTTTACAATGATATATCCAAAGGAAGAAGGGACTGTCTTGAAATCCAAAATCAGGGACTTTTAAAATGAAGTACCTATATATGAATCATTTTGCCACTTGAAGGTTTTCAATACACATATTCTCTCTTTCAATCTCCATTTCGAACCTGCAAGAAACAAAAATTTACCTCTCAATTGATAACCGATTAGAGCAACTTTGTGTACAATGTAAACCCTATACAGATGATGAGCTATCTGACATTGAAATGAAATCAATGAAAGAACACTAATTCCATACCTCTCATATCATAGCAAACATACTTGAATAAATAAGGACATACCTCTTATTCTTCTTCGTTTGCAGCAAGTTCTTGTTTGATGATGTCTATTTGGTGCTTAAGTCCATCTCTTTCTGGGTCGACCGATACTTCTTCTTCCTAGAGTTGATTTATCCCTGGCCTTCTTTACCATTCTGTCTTGCTCCATTCTTTCTATGTTAACGTTCCATTCTACCTTTCTGTTGTTTATCCACTCCTCGATTATCTCTACTGCATACAGATTTCTGATCTCATCCCTCCTTTCTGTGTCATACAGGGTTTTTCTCTGGAAATTCTACAAAGAATACCTCTAATTATTTCCTATAAATGGGACAATATACTCCATAATTATCGTGATTATTTCTATGAATACGATAATAACTACTATTATTTACCTTAGCTGCGAGTCATGTTTAACTTCATAAGTATCTCTCTTCATTTAGAAAGTATTCAGTACATTATCAGGAATTCAAATCCAATCATTAAATTTTATTGTGCACTTTATAAGAAACTTTTCCAACTGGCAGAAAGACTTTGATCGTTTGCCCTTTGAAGGTTTTCAGTACAAATATCCTCGCTTTCAATATCCTTTTCGAACCTGAAAAAAAATATCAGTTAATAATAACAACGAATGATGAAATAAATAGAGCAATCTTGTGTACAATGTGAACGCTATGCAGATGATGAGCTATCTGACATTACATATGAACAGGATAAGCCTAAAAGTTTTCAGAATTGCCCTTCGTAAGCTAAACAACTATCAGAAGAAATAACTCGAAAGGAAGATTTGATTGACAAACTCTTCCAATTTCAACGTAGGAATTCAGTATATACCAAATCTCTCAAATCGATAAGTAATGATTTGCAGTTGGCCATTTACAAAGAACTATCTAGAAAAATACCTTTATATGGATCACTCGATATAAAGCTTTCCCAACTGGCAGGAAGATCTCCATCGTTAGCCCTTCTAAAATTTTCAATAAACTTATTTTTTTCTCTTCTTCTTCTTATACCATAGCATGTATTCTTAAATAATATCAGAACATACCTCTCAACTCAGTCGTTTATCTGGAATTTTCAACAACCAGAATTCGTTTATGATTGCGAATTTCTTCCTTGGTTCACCTTAGGAACTTCATTCGAACCTTGTGTTTTCATCGTGTTGTAACTTTATATAGGTCATAGGTGTATGGATTCATCTGAAATGCAAATCTTCTTAAATTACAATGGTAATATCATGTTTTTCATGTAATAGTACACATAATAAATTTGTACCTACCTCTTTTACAATAAGAGCCTCGTAACATTCTCGATTAATTCCATGGAACATCTAAGTATTGACTGGTACCCTCTGTATTTCTTTTTAGAGCAAGGAAGTTCGTTTGGTTTAAAAGCGAGTCAAATTCGTCAAACTAAACGGTACCTGTACAGACGAACATCAAATTAACCTGACATATTATATGGTATATATATATTCTGTGGTTGAAGAACAACAAAAATTCTATGATTTCTTAAATTTTCATCTGAACGTAAATTATAAATTTTTCTTTATTATTTGAATACTTACGAATCGAATAAGATCATGAAATTGAACAAAATTATACATTTTATATATTATTAAAACTGGCCAAGAATTAAAGAAAGGTTATGTATGCTTAGGCAATTTTCAGATGACTGTGACATTTGTGTTACAATTTAGACCTGGTGTTACGTTCGGTTTGAAGATATTAGAGAGTTGAAGTGCGCGCAGCACGTAAGCCCGAACGTGGACGTAGACGTGAGAAATATAACGTTTACGTCTTGGAGTAAAAATAGAGTTGAAGTGCTGCCATACGTACGTACGGCAGACCATTAGAGACTAAAGCTAACCTATTATTTCTTTTTGTTGTATTCTGACAGAAAGTTTCTGATATTAGCGATTCAGATCGTCTGTTTCCTATAAACAAATTGATGAAGTGAACATATATTTGTAGGATTACTTCATTACATTCCAATTTCAAAATGAATAATAATGAAAATAATTTTTCTATAACTTGAGTTCTTGCCGAAAGCAGGAATTTTAGAGGAAATCATCACAAATGAGTTACTTTTATGTAAATATCACTCTCATTTGAAAGGAAAATGCCACATTTGTAACTTATCGAAATAATATATTAGTTCATCCCTTCTTTTCTGTGTCATACAGGGTTTTTCTCTGGAAATTCTACAAAGAATACCTCTAATTATTTCCTATAAATGGGACAATATACTCCATAAGTATCGTGATTATTTCTATGAATACGATAATAACTACTATTATTTACCTTAGCTGCGAGTCATGTTTAACTTCATAAGTATCTCTCTTCATTTAGAAAGTATTCAGTACATTATCAGGAATTCAAATCCAATCATTAAATTTTATTGTGTACTTTATAAGAAACTTTTCCAACTGGCAGAAAGACTTTGATCGTTTACAACCGGCCTGACGGCCGGCGGTCGGCCTATCGGCCGCCCGTAAACCCGATAACTTTCGAAAGAAAAAGCTTGAAAAATCGAAATTTCCCAGGTTGCTTAAGGCTTGAAAAGGAAAGTTGAATTCTCATATGAACAGGATAAGCCTAAGAGTTCTCAGAATTACCCTTCGTAAACACAACAATTATCGAAAGAATCAACTCGGACTTTTGAAATTTACTGGCTGAGTTCACTGCCCCCCAAAAAAATGTATATTATTTCGCTAAATTGTAGTTGTTTTTCTATAGATCACTCGAGAAATGCTCCCAAAGAAAAATTCATTTATCAAACTCTTTCGATTTCAATGCGAAAATTCAGAATATTTCGTATTCTATATAAATCTCGAATATAATTTATCAATTGGAAAAATTCACCGATCTCGTTGAAAAGGTCCTGTTATGTAGCAGAAACCAAAAATTTTAGATCCACCCCTGTTAATTTTTTCTTTAGTTGTTGTGTTTACGAAAAATCATTCTTGAAGACTCTTAGTCTCATCCAGTTTATATGAGAATTCAATTTCACCTTTCAACCTCAAAACTTCCGATTTTTTCTATGCTATTCCTTCAGGAAGTTATCGTAAAAAGGAAAAAAAAGGATAGATCTTACTCTGGTTTGATTTTGTGAACACAAATTTCTTCATGAGTGGCTTTCTTTATTTTTAGAACATTCTGTAAATTATCAACAGCCCAAATATTCAATAACGCAGTAAAATTTCATCGGGTAATCCATATCGAACTTTCAGGACCTGCAAAAAATAGGAGTTATAAGTAAAATTTTCAAGGTTGCTATCGAATGGTATTTTGAAATATGGGTTTGAAAAAGCATTGGTAAAAGGATATTCAAACATCTGCACTTACTTATGATCAGAAGTGTGGCACATTAGTTGGGAAATTGCCCTGATGTCCTCCATCGATAAACGTTCAGATATCACATTCAAAAAAAAGTTCTAATTACTTGTTCCTGTGAAAGTTTTGCAGAGGTTAGCTCCCCATTAATGTCCTTGCAACTACAAAATTTCAAAATGATTAGATGTGTGCTTTAATGATTCGAAAGGAATTCAATTCCAGTAAATCTTTCTGCGTTTAACGTACAGAAAAGCAGAACGATCTTGAAATTGGACATTTCAAGATTGTCGGTTATTAGGAAGACCATTGATAAAAGGATATTCAATCGTCTCTACTTACTTCATGACAGCTTTCAACTGGATAACTATTCTCAAAAGTAATGATTTGCATTTGTCCGTTCACAATGATATATCCAAAGGCAGAAGGGACTGTCTTGAAATCCAAAATCAGGGGCTTTTAAAATGAAGTACCTTTATATGAATCATTTTGCCACTTGAAGGTTTTCAATACACATATTCTCTCTTTCAATCTCTGTTTCGAACCTGCAAGAAACAAAAATTTACCTCTCAATTGATAATCGATTAGAGCAACCTTGTGTACAATGTAAACGCTATACCGATGATGAGCTATCTTACATTTTATTGGTGAAAAAAAACATTACTTCCATACTTCTCATATCATAGCAAGCATGCTTGAATTAATAAGAACATTCCTCTAATTCTTTAGAGCCAATTCTTCTTCGATGATTTTTTCTGGGTCGTCCGATACTTCTTCTTCCTAAAGGTGATTTATCCCTTGCCTTCTTCCACATTCTGTCTTGCTCAATTCTTTTTATGTTAACATTCCATTCTACCTTTCTGTTGTTTATCCACTCCCCGATTATCTCCACTACACACAGCTTTCTGATGTCATACAGGGTTTTTCCGGAAATTCTACAAAGAATACCTCTAATTATTTCTTATAAATGGGACAATATACTCCATAAATATCTTCTTTATTTCCATGAATACGATAATAACTACTATTATTTACCTTAGATTCAAGACATGTTTTTCTTCCTAAGTAGCTTCCTACAATTTGAAAGCATTCAGATCATCATTGATAACCTCATTTGTTAGCTGTAGGTTTTCAATAGTTATTTTCTCTCTTCTTCTGCTTTGCAAACCTGCAAAAATATCAATTATACGTAATAACGAATTGAATGAGTAAAATGAGTTAGTTTTCACCTTCAACCTTGTGTACAATATAATAAACACAGGGCCTCTTGACTCAGAATCAGAGTTTGGTTAGATTTTAATTTCGTTGAAGTTGATATTGTTAATAATAAAATGTTGCGTTATCAAGAATCATTGTTTCTTCTCTAGGAAAGGTTTTTGAAAGAAAAATCACGACCAATACTCACTTTTGATATGTTCTTCCCAGTAATCCAAGTTGATTTGAGTCAAAAGCCATTGTTCCTCAGTTAATCTTTATATGAAGGGAAAGGGCCGATCGTCGATATTCCTGAAAATATCCGTGTAATAAATACTTAAAATATAGTTTTAATCAATTTATTATTATATTGTATTTAAGAGTAGTTGGTACATTTAAAGCTTGAATGATTTTAAGGTTATGAAAACACAGACGATTGTGACGAACAAATAATTCGTATCGTAATATTCTGTGGTTTAACCACAACAGAAATTATATAATTTCATGAATGTGAATGTGACATTTGTGTTACAATTTAGACCTGGTGTTACGTTCGGTTTGAATATTATAGAGTATAACGGTTACAAATTGAGTTCGATGTTACGAAATGTAACTAATGTTGGTTTATTGAGAAAATTTCGAGGAAATTCGTGGAAAATGGATTATTACGATTGAAATTATTGTGAAAAACACTTTAATCTTGAGACATGATACGATTTCATAGCGTAATCGATAAGATTTACCCGAAAATTCATCGTTTAAACTTGATAGTTTCGATTGTGGTTCTTAGTTCTTAGGAAAAGAAGGAAAAGCGTAAAAAAAGATGGTTAAATCGAGAAAACGTATTAAATAACGAATAAATATGATCTCAACTTACTTTTTAATATCACTTTCAGGTACGATCTATCGGGAAACACTGAAAATTCCAACAATTCCATCTAGATTCTCGAGGCTTCCGGTACAGAGAAGCTTATCTCATTTAGAACTAAATCGCACATTTTTGTCAAATTTCGACCGAACAAACACTTTAAACACAGTTTTTAAACGTTTTCACACACATTTCAGCACTTTTCACGTCGATTTCTGTCCAAATTCCTCGATTTAAGTCTGAATTTTCAAGAAGGGACGCTAACGGCGGACATATTGAATATCAACTGACGTTTGTCAGACGGTCGAATTTTCTGATTGGTCGAGATTTTTGGGAATTTCGTAAAAATTGTCGATTTTCGGGAATTAATTAAAAATATTAGCGATCTAAAAAACCTAATGAAAAATTCACTGCCCCTTGGGGGCGATATTCAACTTTCGTCTGGCATGATCCCTTGACCATAATTCGAGCCGGGTCGGAGGAGTTGTCGGAAAACCGGGATCGTTTCGACTCCGACTCCGACGAAATTCGTCGTCCCCGAAATTTGAAATATCGATAATTTCTAAACGAAAAGAGATATCGTCTCGATTTCTTTTGCAAAAACGTAGATTTCGCGATTCCGCGTCGATAGCGATCGATAACCGAACCCCCGCGACCCTCCTTAGGGTCGAAAAAAATTTTTGAAAATCCCGATTAGTTAGGGATTTTTCGCTATTTTCGTGAATTTTTTTAAAATACCCCCGGACCTCCGATACCCTCGAAATATAGCAAACGCCGAAGCCGCAACCTTCCTCTACCCCATCCAACCGTTCAAACTCGGAAAAAACCACCCCCCCGAGCTCCACCTCACTCCCCAACCAAAAACCCCCAAAATCACCAAATCGGTTGCCATGGATATTATTCTTTTAGTATATTAGTATAGACTAGAATCGCATAACATAAACAGACCCTGTAATTATCAAAGTAATAAAATTCCCAACTGGAACCCTGGCTTACTCTATTCATCGACGAACATGTGTTGGAATTTACTCAGTTTCGAATGTTTCGATTCTTCAAACTTCACGTCATAAAAATATAGTTTCATAGCAGAAGTAGAAACCTCTTTACCGATAAGTAAATATTCAAGTATCCGCCAAGAGGGCGTATTAGGATGGACCCTAAAAATTCAGAGTTTGCCACATAATTCTAATAGGTACCGCCACATACGCACATCCAATGCCCTTAGCAGGGCGAGTAACTAACTATCTTCTCCTTAAACAATGATATTGATGTTACAATCAGGTAGTTTCAAAACACTTTCCTTAAATTTTTGTGATCTATTTGTGCTAAATAATACTGCTGTTGATTTGCTTTCATTCATAATTAATTTATTTTTCTCGAACCAGATTTTCAATTGATCGTAGATTGAAACGGCCTTGGCTTTAATTTCATTGAAATCACCTCCTCCTATCATCAAGTTCGTGTCATCGACAAAAGAAGTTAATAATTTTATGATTTCCTCAATAATGTCACATATATCAATGATAAAAATAATGAAGAGGATGGGACCCAGAACACTTCCCTGAGGAACCCCAAAATCACATTCAATTAAATCTGATTTTTCAATTTTACCATTTTTAACGATAGCAACCCTCTGCAAACGACCGGAAAGATATGAAGCTATCCATTCTTTCGCTTTACCTCTAATTCCCAGTTTCTCAAGTTTAATCAACAAATAAGGTCTGAATAGACAGTCATAAGCACTCGCCAGATCGATGAACAAACCTAAGCCAAGTTTATCATCCTCCAGTAGCGCTATAACCCTCTCCGTAAACTGATATAACGCAGTTTGAACTGATCTACCCTCCAGATAGCTATGCTGGGAATCATTGAATAAATTATACTCATTCATGAAATTTAAGAGCCTCCTACACATTACATGTTCAAATATTTTTGAAAAACTGGACAAAATACTGATAGGCCTGTAGCTTTCGAAAGAAGTTTCATTACCTCTCTTATAAATGGGTTTTATTAATGCCAGTTTCAAATGTTTCCAACTTCTTCCTTCTCCTACAATTGATATCTTTGTGGATGTATATTGCTGCACCACCATGTTTACCTTTGGGCCTGCATATATGTGAGATTAGGTTGAAATTATTCAACTTTTGTACTATTTCATCTTCACTTTGCCAGTGTTCTGTTACACAAACAATTTTACAGTTTTGTTGAGTTGAAAGAAAATGCTGAAAAGAGTCCACACTATTACCCATGGACTGCAGATTTTGATGGATAAGACAATTATAATTTTTCTTGGTGCAATTTAGATTGGTTCTGATTATCTTAGGTTCATAAAATCGTACTTGGGCTTGCAAATTTATAAAAAATCCGCCGCAACACAATATTTTCTGCAAACATGCATGTTAAATTTTTTGATTACAACATTTTCAGGCCAAAATTCAGATTTGTATAACTCACTTTTCTTTTAATTGGCACCTTCACAAGGAAAGACTTAAGATCACCCTTCTTCTTTTCAAACTGTAGCTGTTTAATTTCCATTACTTCGTTTTCGAAACCTGGTCTCCCTCTTATGTATTTTTCAATAATCTGTTCCGTAACATGAGCCTTAACACGTCCTTTGAAAAACCATGCTTTTCTTTCTTGACCCAGAAAACCTGTCCCTGAATCACCCTCAGCAATTTTATTTGTTCCGAGCCTAGCTGGCCTGAAATTTCTTCTTTTTCTGTTCTGTACAGTTCCATTCTCCTTCATTTTGCACGGTTGGCTGAATATGCGATATGTTGGGAACTGAAACTGTATGTTGTTCATTAGCGGTGTTTATGTTTATATTATTAATGCCATCACTGTCATTTTCACCAAGACTGATGACATCCATCATTTTCTTTCTTTGCGCAGCTTCCAAACGGTGTACCACAGAATTTTTGTTTACCCAGTGTCCGGACAGGAAACATTTGTTACTGCTCTTTTCAGTGATTGCGGCACATTTGCCTTAACCTCGATTTGTTTGCTATGATTTTTTTCTGAGGACCTTATCTTATTACCTTGAGATAACATTTCCTTTTCTAATGTTGATATTTTGTATTCAACAATATATTATTATCGATCAGTAATTGATTTTTTTCTTCCAAGTCTCTTATAATTTTAATCATAAATTCGACCTGATTTGATTGATTGGTTATTTCAAACTTGTTTACCAGATTGAGATTTATTTCGCTGGACTCCATCTTCGACGAGTTATCATCTGATTCCTCACCGGTATTTTTACCAGAACAGCAAATTATCGATGATTCACTCACCACTTTTAGATGTTTCAGGCGGGTTGTACAACCAGGGTGAAATATCTTACAACAACTTTCACATTTAATTGATGATTTCACGACAATTCTACGACAATATCCGCATAGCGCTTCAATGACAACCTTCTCGCTTGACATCTTGACTACTACTACTATACTACTACTATATTAGGCCCTAGGCCTGTTCTTCACGACCTCTTCATCCCCTCGTTTAGTTCTGTAGCCGTATTTGTGATGTGGACTGCCAACTGTCTCGCCATCTTTTGAAGGGACGTCCTGGTGGTCGTTTTCCAATTGGTTTCAAATCCCTCGCTATTCGGGCTAATCGTTGAGGGCTCATTCTGCTAACATGCTGGTTCCACTCTCTTCTCCTCTGTCTTCCCCATCGCACAACATCCTGAACGTTACATCGCTCTCTTATTTGACTGTTTGGTATTCTGTCCAGTAATGTTTTCCCAGCTATTGCTCTTAACGTTTTCATTTCCGTGGTCCTGAGAATCCTCTTCGTCTCCGCTGTATTGGCTCTCGTCTCGATAGAATATGTCATAATAGGCCTAACACATGATTTATATAATAATATGCGGATTTTCCCGTCCAATCTCAGATCTTTATTCTTCCAAATGACATCCCGTAAGCATCCCGATATATATGTAAGCTGCTTTGTTGGCTTGTTTGCGTACAGTTGCTTTCAGGTCTCCGCAACTAGAAACTTCCACCCCAAGGTATTCGAACTTCGAAACTTGTTCAATTATTTCATTGTTTATTACAATTTTACTTATTTTTAGAAAACATCGCGGCCGCAGGCCATTGTAATCAGGAGCCTATTGCACCAAAAACTTTGCAACTATTCTTTTTGCATTTTCAACTTTTCAAATGAGTTACATTGCACTAAACGCATTCATAATTGAGAAGTGCAATGTGAAAAGTCAAGTGCAAAGTGAGAATCACTTCGCATGAATTAAATATTGGGAGAAATGTTGTGCACTATAATTGATTTTCACTTTTGAAAGGACCCCGCACATTTTGTATGAGAATTGGCTCCCGGTGGATTTGGCTGAAAATTTGATATGATGTTCTACTAATCCTTCTGATCAAATGTCTCTACAGTCACGAAGCTGAAAAATGCATACTTCTAGGAGTTTTTAGCGATTTTTTGTATCCATTATGGCTTACGTGTTACCGTTCACAGAGAAATGTTTGAAAATATTTCGTGATTATTGAAAGCAGATTCTGTCAATTAGAAATATTTTCAAACATTTCTGTGTGAACGGTAATACGGTAGTCATAATGGATACAAAAAATCGCTAAAAACTCCTAGAAGTATGCATTTTTCAGCTTCGTGACTACGGAGACATTTGATCAGAAGGATTAGTAGAACATCATATCAAATTTTCAGCCAAATCCACCAGAAGCCAATTCCCATAATACGTAAGCCATAATGGATACAAAAAATCGCTAAAAACTCCTAGAAGTATGCATTTTTCAGCTTCGTGACTATTTAGACATTTGATCAGAAGGATTAGTAGAACATCATATCAAATTTTCAGCCAAATCCACCAGGGCCAATTCCCATACAAAATGTGCGGGGTCCTTTGTCAGAATGCAAAGTGCACAGTGAAAAGTTGCAAAGTATTTTAGTGCAATAAGCCCCTGGTAATGTTTTGATTTTTCAGGGCTTCTTGAACACTGCTTGTGCGATATGGCCTGGCATCATCATCTGTTTTGGTTTAAAAGAATAAACGTCGCTTTTTAAAATAAATAAACTTTAGTTTGTTTTTCATTTGATTGGCAACTAGTTTCAATCAAATATTTTCATCTTAATGTCAAATTCAAAATGCAAAAAATTCAAAAACTATATCTGATTAATTAAACATTCTCTCTACCCCGTGAAGAACCTTTTCCTCTCTAAATACTCACAGCTTAGATACAGGTTTTCGATAGGTACCATTCTTCAATTTAATATCCACTATTCATCTCCATGACGGTAGAGGAGTAAACTCCTACCTCCTACCACTTTCAGTTTATTCCATCTCTGATCATTTACTGAAGTTTTTTCTTGAATCTCATCCACCCGATGTGCAAAAAACGTCTTGAAATTTCTCTTCTCCATCATTATCATTTCTTCTCCGTTTCTCAGATTTTGTAAAGCTCATTTGTGTTCTAATAGTTTCCTTTTTATATCAATCTTCCTTTCAGCTATTTCCTGCTTTTCTATATCAAGAGTTAAGAGTTCATTGTCAATCTCTTTTTGATCCTAAAGTTTTCCTGGTAAAGCTTTTTTCGAATATTCAGTGTGGGACTTACCAGTCGAAACCACTTCTTCTTGTTGCTTTCTTTCTGTCGCTCGGGGTGATATGTCGAACTTTTGCTCCCTCATATTTCTGAAGACTCTTGTAGACAGAAGTGTTAGAACCATCGCCCTTTAACTAACTTCGGACTTCTTTTCTGAAGAGTTCTCCACGACCCTGGAATCCACTATTTATCTTCTTCCCTCCTCACGAGAAACATGAAGATCTTGCATGGACTTACTTTTGCTTCGTGTTACTATGCCGTATTCCATGTCTGATTCTTGAATACTTGGAAGGACCAACAAATATTTGGGTTTGAGAGAATAAACACCGTTTTTTAAAAAAAATTCACTTTGCTTTTTATTTGAATAACTATTGTCAAATTTCGAATGCGAAATCTTGATTCAAAAACAATAACTGCTTAATCGTCCATGAAGATAAATTTAATTACCCATGGGTATAATAACAGGATTCATGATATTTTTAGGAAACATGCAACAGTCATCGAGAGGATTTGTGAATTAGTGGCGTTCCTCTTCCAAACTTTATGCTACCCCAAAACATTTCAGTACCACCGCGAAAAGTAGCAACTCCAATAGCTCTCTCAGGTCTATTTCGACATGTCGGTTACCTCCAAACTCTTAATCGGTAGTCATAACTTACTAACCCAATCTGAGAGTCATTTGTAAAAAGCACATTCCTCCATTTTTCTGAATTCCAGTTATGATGAGTTCGCGTCCACTACAGAAGAGCTATTCGGTGACGAACAGTTAATGAAAGAACTCGTAGAGGCCTTCTGGAAAGCAAACTGATGCTAAAACTCTTCTACGAATTGTAGCACATGAAATTACACGGTTGTGGATTCTTTGGCATTTCGAACGAGTGTCGATACCGTCACTGACCTATTTCTACGGACTGATTGGGCAATATACCGATCTTATAGAATCGTGGTAACACGAGGACGACCACTTCGAGGTCTACTTTGGCCTCCACCAGTTTCCTCATAGCGCATAATCGTTCTGCTAAACGTGCTTCGAAAAGTGTTCAGTCTATTGGCTATCTGATGGCGTGAGAGCCCTTCTTGCCAGAGAGCAATAATTTTTGTTCTGTCAAAAGCAGACAACTCGTTTCTAGGCATATTGCGAAGTTTTTTAACTAATCGGTACTTGAAACGAAAAAGTACTGATCCGCAGGGAGGCACACATTCGACGAAATCGATATTTGAAGATTATGAAATTTTTTTGTTTCGTAATGTTATCTTTTTATTTGGTTGTCAACAAGTTCATTTTGATGTCAACAACAATTATAAGTTTAACGTGACCTACCTGCCCGGAGGCTTATGGCCACGATCCTTATGGGTGCAGAATTGGGATGCGCCCAATAAGCGCGCTTCGTACACTCAGCTTTCAGTGTGGTTTCGAATTCTCAAGTCCTACGCCCTTACTGATGGACGGATACACTATCAAATCTCTACTAGCTATGGAGGCTAGTGCCCGAGTTCTATACGCGACTCAAACGCCGCCGGGGCGGATCATATTTCCTCTAGCCCAGCATGCAGGCTTTCAACCACTGCCACCACTAAACCAATCCGGACAGGGCAGATAGAAAGGCGGCTAAGACGTCCAAGGCTGTTAAAGCCAACCAACCTTCGGGCAAGCCCTACCGTGGTACGAATCATAATACGTCATTCGTGGGACATCTTTCGATAATTGCTTCCCTCCCAACTTAGGACCTTGAGAATCCATGCCTTGCTGAGGCATGTAAGGGTTACTGCGCGGGTTTACCAAGCCCGTCGACAATAACATGCAATCAGTACGTACGCCCCAGAAGTTCGAGTGGTGCCACACTCATCAAAGCCAGGACGGCGCACCGTTAAACCACTTTTGTCGCCCTGCGCCACAATTTCCCTAAGGGATAAACCAGTTACCTCGTCACTACCTATTTTCAGGGTAGGAACACCTCATTGAATCTACATTCAATGTCCTTGATCTCTTAGCAAAATCGTCCTTCGCGAAGTAGCTCATCTCCTCATACCTGTCATACGACTCAATCATTCTACATACATTTCGGCGTATATCAACCTCAGTTGTTAAGCCTTCGAGGATAACCCTCCTAAACTCATAATTTTCCATACAGTCAAACAACATGTGCTCCCAACCCTCAATTTCACCACACATTGATCTATCAGTCTCACTGAGACCTCTCTTATACAAAAACCCATTCATCGACCCGTGTCCTGTAATGAGATAACCCAAATACAGTTCGGAAGAAAACCATTCATTGTTGATGGAAAACTCCACATCCGGTATAAAACCGTATGTAACTAGCCCTTTATCACACACATCCCATCGCCTCTGCCATTCCTGTCTCAATGTTTGTTTTAACACATATACACTTTCCATGGGATCGGAACTCAATTCACCTACATACTTGCGGTCAAATTCATTAAACTGAATACCTTTCTTGAATTTATAACTCACACACATCTTCGCAGCTAAAAGGTCCCATGAAGTTGCTCCCATAATTAAATGCATGGCTTCGGTGGAAACAGTTCTGCAAACTCTCAAGCATGCCTCCATAACCACCCTCTAACACCTATTTATACTCTTTCTCGCATTCTCTTTGGTCATTTCCTTGTACCAAACTTCCACCCCGTACAAGGCGCATTCTTTAAACATGCCTCCATATACCACATTCAAAGACTTCCCATTCTTTCTTCAATATACGCCCCATTTGTTCCGGTAGTCTAGCTAGCTTGACCCTTACATCCGGGAAGTGACCCAGGAATCCGAGCCCTTCATTAACTCTTATTCCCAGATATTTCACGCTACATGCATACCTGATGCCTTTTCCATTCATTTTAATTTGGGGTGGCCCAGTTGCGGCAAATCTCCCTTTCAGTATCATGCAAACCGTCTTTTGTTCCGACACGCTCACTCCTGCCTGAGCAGCCCGTTCGCACAGAATAGTCATACATACTCATACATTCCTTCAACTCTAGTCGAAGGCGACTATTCCCTTTCAGAATGATGAGCAAATCATCCGCGACTGCAACAACCTATCCCTATCTCATCGTTCTCAAGCATTCTCAAGAGGACATCAATAAATACATTCCACAGGAATGGTCCCGCTATGGAACTCTGTTGACACCCTCTCATAGGCATGCGCACCACAAATTCATGCTTCCTAATTATTCTAGCCTGTCTCTCGTGGAAATAGAATTCCCACATTATCAAGTCCTCACATCCAATCTCTGTCAGCCGGTTCAGAATGTACCCCCACCTCAGGTGGTCAAAAGCACCTTTTCAGTCGACGAAAATACCCAAGACTTATTTTTCCTGGGTTTCGCCGACTAGTCTTTCAAGCATCTTCCATGCATCGATAGTTGACTTACCCTTGGTAAAGCCTAACTATCTCTCCAGACATACTCTCAAGTGTACTCTCTAATCTCTGTACTAGAATTATCTCTAACACTTTTCCAACGACTGGCAAGAGACAAATCGGCCTATACGATCCCCCCTCCATCCTGGGTTTATCCAGACTTGAGTAGGCCGACGCTACCCGCTATGCCCTAGGAAATACACCTTCACGCATAATTGTGCTGTACATGAATAGCAGAAATTCAGGCACACTTTGCCAT
This sequence comes from Propylea japonica, assembly GCA_013421045.1. Classification (NCBI taxonomy): domain Eukaryota; kingdom Metazoa; phylum Arthropoda; class Insecta; order Coleoptera; family Coccinellidae; genus Propylea; species Propylea japonica. The sequence continues at coordinate 17,705,461 of CM024241.1, read as the reverse complement.
ACATGCTTAACCATCTCGGGATGTATTCCATCTATATCAGGGGATTTCCCATTCTTTTGTTTTCTTATCGCCCTATCAACTCCACTCTCAGTGAGCTCTTTTATCCCATTTGCGCTAGCTACTCTTACTGTCTCCTGTCTGTCATTGTCGACTTGGAAGAAACCATCGCAACAAAGCATTCACTGTTTCGCACCAGTTTTCAGTCATTCTACCACCCACTCTAACTCCAGTGAGTTCCGCTTTTTGCTTCTTTCCCATACATATCTTATATACCTCTCCCCATGGATCGGTATTTTCCTCGCGCTCAACAAATTGTTCCCTTTCTTTCTTTTTACATTCAATCATCATACATTCATACATCCTCCTTAGACGGAGGTTCTCTCTTTTCTCGCTCTCTGATTCACCCCATTTCCTAGCTCTCTGGTAGTTCACTCTAGCTGTCCTCACAGCTCTTTTCATTCGTCATTTCACCAAGACACCTTGGTGGGAGATTTCGCTGGCCTTCTCAACATTTGCTCATTCAAGGATGGATCACTACATCCTTGAAGCATTTTCACTTGCTCATCAGCAGATGAGCTTTGGTACCGGTCAAGATCGATGCTGTCTGCCTCATTCCTGATGAGTACCCTATTTTTATCCCAGTCGATATTTTTTATCTTCCGCCTATTATGCTCAACCTTTCCAGTGTAATCAATATACCGGTATGGTCACTGATACAGTTAGGCTCACCATTCCATCTAGTGACGTAAGCTACGCTTGCTTTCACATTCACTAAGGTGATATCGATATCGGATTCACCTGTAGCACCACTGAAGGTGTACCATTCAGATTCCTCATTCAAAATCAACAGACCCCACTCATTGTCTAGGTCCTCATACGCCTCCTATCAACTTTCGGTCCACTCATTCCCATTCCCTGGATAAACCACAAGGGAGATGATGCATTTACATCTATTCCGAAAAGGACGGGACGGTCACCGACCTTCTCTAGTACTCTCTCAATGTATCTCAAGTATGGTTCCATTTCACAACTATACTGACAATAAACAGAGACCAGATCTCATTCAAACAATCCTTTTCCATTTTCCTGGGTTTCTCAACAGTCATTCCCATCTCGTCTAATTTTTGAAGGTTCGACAAGTTCTCCGGCGGTTGTTGTCTCAATGCCCTCATTCTTACATTCCCGGAGGGCCGTGACCCTCACTTCACAGCTGTTGTAAGCCACCTCTGCCAACACCAGCTTCTTCACTTATTTGCTTTTAAGCTTACCATTCTTATCCTTAATCATGAGTGGGAAGGACATTAGGACCTCCTTTTTAGGGTGGGTTACAATTGGTGCATCCGCATTCGCCTTTCGCCACCCAGGCTTGCCCAGGTATTACCCTGGGCCCTTCAAGCAAACTGATTCCACCTTCTTCGACCTTTTTCACCCACTTGTCCTTTTACTTTTACTTTTAGGATTATGCCTTTAAGTTTGTTATTTTCAGCATTGGGTAGGAAGATAATGCCCTCAAATTCATGTACCACTTTCAGAATATATCAAGTCGCCGACTTGGTCACCTTATTGCTCTCAGAGAGCAAGAACTCTCTGAGATCGGTGCTCAGCTTCTTCACACCACTCGCAGTGCTGCCTCCCACACTGATACTCCGCGACCAGAGCTGTGCCGAGCACTGAAGAAAAGTGCTTCGAGCACAAAGCACTAAGCCTTATTGAAAAGTGCTCCGGAATCTCGAGCACTAAGCCCTTATTCTTTGAAGAATGCTTGCGATTACTAAGCACTTTTGGAAAGTAATCCGTTTACACGAGCACCGAGCACTAAGCCCTTTTCAAAATGAACCTTTGTATTTTCCATCCAAATGTCTCTTGAAATTGATTTTGATGTCTTGATTTTTTCTTTCGAGTGATATCGTGTTTTGAACTGGGCATAATTGAAATTGACAATAGTTTTCTCTCAGCAAGTCCAACATTGTCGTTCACAGACAAATATAAAATTACCATGACGTCATATAAAAAAAAATGGAAGAAAAGCATGTGGTCTCGAAACAGAAAATAAAATTTCAAAAGTTAGAGAAAGACAATGAGCAACAAATTAGATGGCAATTTTTTTTGTGGCGAAGCTACAGTCTGCAATGAAAAAACGTTTTCTGAGCTCTTCATATCATTCATCAAGTGAACAGACTGTAACTTGAATATTTGCCAATAAATAATTTGAAAGAATGATTATAGAATCTTGCATAGTATATCAAAAAAAAAAAGGGTCGTACCGCTCCATAGAATTTCCCAAAAAAATTTCGCCCTACAGCATTACAATTTGTTCTCCGAGTCGTAATAATGAAAACATAAAGACTTGTTCCAGTCCATAACATACAGCGAGATCGTTTTTTAACACCAGAGTTGTAATGAAGAAAAAATTTAACAACTTGCATATCCATAGAGGTGGACCGAAAAAAAATTTATATTTTAGTTGTTTGTCCATTTCAATCTGGCGAAAATCAGTTATTTTCATGTTCCGACGATTCCATAAAGCTTAGTGCTTGGTAATTTCTGAAAATGCTTGGGAGCACTGCGGTGCTTAGAAGCACTTTTTCGAATTACTAAGCACTAAGCCCTTTCAAAAAACTCGCGAAGCACCAAGCACTAAGTACTGGTTTAATCTAGTGCTCGCGAGCACAGTGCTTACGAGCACAAAAGTGCTTCGAGTGCTTTCACGACCACTAAGCACAAGACTTCGGCACAGCTCTGTCCGCGACCTACTTTAGCTTGCACTTGCCGCAGCAGATTTACTCTCGCTCTTATCGAGGTCTCTCACCAACTTTTTCACAGTATCATTTTTCGCAGTCGTTCGAGTCGATGACAAATACAGGCCACCCCATGACAGTGGTCTCATATCATGGGGAAGGCTATTACCGCCGTGGAGTCGCCTGGTTCCACGAGGTTGTAAGTCTAAAGACCAATCCACCCCTCGGACACGCATCCCCTCGGCAACTCACCTGCCTTGAGATTAGGGGTTTTTATAAGGTTGTCTCCTAACGTACCAGACAATTAAGCTCCCCATCCACCCAAAGACATGTCCAGGTCAGAACGGTATATACAAGGTGATTAACACCAGGTCCTGGGGTATCTCAGGTTTGGCGATCCCTGTACTGCACATAAGTATATGCAGCCCCTGGGGGTTCATTTTGATGTCTGTAACAATATGTTGTGAATCTTGATTATATTAATATCTTCACTAAAGAGGGTCCAAAACTTTAGAAACTGTTTATCTGCCACGCTGACAAAATCTCCCCCTTGGCCACACCTACTATATAAACATTCGAAATTTAAGTGTCACACAGCTGCAAGTATGGAATTTTCTGAAAATTCTTTTAATTTTCTATTCTTAGGATCTTCACGAAATTTGACACAAGTGTTTGTGAAATTATTAAGAAGCTTAAGATAAAATTCCGTAGGATATCTCTCAGAATATAAACGAAAAGCAAAAGTCAAACCTCTTAACCAAGAAAAGTGTTGTTAATTATATTGAATGATGTACTGATTGAACACTTGCAGAAACTATAAACCTTTATTCGAAGGGAAAAGAGAAAGCACGGAGAAGGAAAATTATAATATATATATTTATTTAACTGACCAACGTACAAATGATGAGCATAGATATTTCAAAATAGAAATCGCATTGCGCATGTCACACACAGGATGCAAAAAGTGAGTTTTTTTTACAAAATCAAAACTCTAGAACTATTCGATCGATTTGGTCTGTTCACCGAGCTTTTCTGACCATACACCTTGCTGCCAGCAGGGTATAAATGTTTTTGATATTGGAATATTCATCAGGAGTCGAACTCTTTTAAGACCACTTCCGGCTCGAAATTAAAGTGCATAAAAAAATTGGAACTAACAGTCTTCGGGTCGAATTGGTATTTTTTGTATTTTTATGATTATCGTTTTTCAATCCGTTTTAATCCCAATTTCACGTATTTTTTTATTTAAGGGTATCTCACTATCGTGTCGTTAATATATCTAGTTGTCACTGAGCAGTCGTTTCCTATAATTGAATATAATAATCTGATACTATTCTATTCCGTAAATCGAACGTTCCCTGTTGTTCAGATTTGAAAAAAAAATCGATGGAGTTCAATTCTGATCGATTATTGCCGAGAGGTGAAATTCCTTTCAGTTGTAATAATTTTTATAGAAATATTTGTTTTCGAACGAAACCAACACAAGAGAAACAAATTACATCATGAGAAATGAGTAAAAAATATTTATAATTATAGTGCTTAACACTTTTAACCACTCAAATTATCTGCGTTCCTGTATTTGTTAGATCCTCGACACTAGTCGATTATTAATTATGGTACATATAAGGATATCAGAATAGTCCCAATTACTCTGAAACAAATGAAAAATTGATTTCGCGTCGCACTTCATTCTTATTCTCAAGCCAAAGACATGTGAAACTAGTTTGCATGGGATGTACTTTTTGCGTATTATTCACAGTTAACTTTTTACGCTCAGTGTATTAGTAGCGAGCTCACAGAGAGTTTTATTGTTCAAAGAGTTCTCATATATCTAACTACACGGCACAAGTATTCCATCTTCTCATAAACCTTGAAACTATGACTGCAGGTGCTTAACGCTGGTTATAGATCCTTTCCTATTATCTGTGTATGATAGGTGATATGAGTGTAAGTGTGCTGCCCACTTGTTGGATTATGAGTATTTTTGGAACACACATTTCTGCCTGTTATTGTTTTATCACTGTGCTTTACATTTTTGATGTTATTTCGCACATTCAGTTTTTAATCGAAGAAAATATCTATTGGGGTATATTTGAATTAATTTTCGAAAAACTAGTTGATCATGTCATGAGGTTTACCAAGTAGTATTTGTTGTTCATTTGACGAAGAAACGCAATGAAATTTGAAAGAAAAAATCCGAAAAAGCTCACAAACTCTCGGAGTTTTCAGACAACACGTTGTCGTGAAAAATTAGCGGTAATTTTGATGCACTGCTATATTCAAAATTAATGATGGATTAACTCTATCGCTTTCGACTCAGAAATTATGGTGCGGTGCTAGAATTTCTGAAAGCAGAAATAAAATTTTATTCAATTTTTGTCTCACCTAAAAACTGTCATATGACATAACAGCAATGCGATATACGAAATGTTGCGGCGAAAAATGTAGATTTCTTAATGCATTCAAGATTAGAAGATATTATGTCAGTTGGCTTATTGCTGAATTTGGCTCCAGTCACATCTTAAAGTTTTTCATGTACAGGGTGGGGCAGAAAAACCTATCCGATTTCAAAACGTTATAAAATTAAAACCACTCAGCTTGTCAAAAAAATTTTTTTATTAACATATCGCAAATTTTATGCCATTTTTAAATTTAAGTTTTGAAAAGCACATCACTCAAATGTCGTCCTTGGGAGTGGATACACTTATTTAGGCGCTCGCGGTAGCTTTCCATGACTTTCACCGTCATTTCCACAGGAATTTCTTCAATTGCCCGAGCAATTTCCCTTCGTGAAGCAAGAAGGGTCCTTGGTCGATGCTGGTAAACCTTCGATTTGAGGTAACCCCAAAGGAAGAAGTCACATGGAGTGAGATCCGGTGAGCGCGGCGGCCAGCCAAGATCACCTCTCAGAGAAATGAGACGACCGGGAAACAGTTCCCTGAGAATGTCCATTGATCGTCGCGATGTGTGGGCGGTTGCACCATCCTGTTGAAACCACACATTTTTCACACCATTTTCTTCCATTTTGGGTCTAAGAAAATTTTCCAGCATGAAACAATAGCGCTCGCTGTTGACCGTTACGGTTTGCCCATTTTCTTCAAAAAAGTAGGCCCCCAGACGCCTAGGCGGGAAAGAGCACACCACATAGTCACTTTTGGGCTATGGAGGGGTTCCTGATGGATTTCCCGAGGATTTTCGTCACTCCAATATCGAAAATTCTGCCTGTTTACGGCGCCACAAAGGTTGTGTAGCAATTATCGAACCGCCGCATTCGATAAACCGCTCAATAACAAAAGCACGATGTTTACCAGACCAAGGCATGTTGACTACTGACAAATGGCATAAAACCAGCTTTCTAACGGTTTTTACCCCACTACTCTACCTGCTCTCTCTTCTGAGAAAAAGGGATTTGAAATCGGATAGGTTTTTCTGCCCCACCCTGTATAAGTGATTCCACCAGTACTTTCCAACTCATTATACATCTGTTTTTTGCGCTTGTTACTCGTCAGACAACTCGCTATATTTCCGCCCAAATGACTTTAATTTGTGGAATTTCAAGAAGGAAATGGTCACAAAAGGATAGGCTTGACTAAACTATAAAAGATCTGGAGTGCAATATCGGACGAAATGGTGAACAGGCCAGATCGATTCCAATGTTACACAATTCCTTTTGAAATTTTATTTTTCTGTTATTTTCGAAGCTTATCTACTTATTGGATATAAAATAAGTGTTAAATTGTTTTATTGCTAGAAGATCTACAGTAACGAGATTCGAGCTTGAGGTCGAGAGATCATTCTTTTCTGTGTTTTCGAAATTAGTCTCCCAACAAGGCAGGAGGTTCAAGGGGTGAAACTGAAGCATGATCTTTTGGAGGGTATAAATGAACATTGCTTTTGCTGCATCTTGTCTTCGTTCGAATTTGGTCTCAAAACCACAGTTCGATTCACAGTGAGACATGTTAAGAGTTTTATGCTTATATGAAATTATGAAAACATGATTGGATATTCTGAAATTAATTTGCTCTGATAACACATATAAAACGCATTTAACACATAGTTCATTATACTTTTTATAATTATTGTTTATTCATATATTTTTATTCAGCCGATTTTTTCACATGATTCTGCAGAAGTACTCATCGATATTTTAATGTTCACACAATTCAGGAATTATTTCCTTTGGAATTCATATCTTTTTCGAGGTCTGCCCACTAAGTGTTGAGGATGGTTATGTTCGAAATTTTTTCAGCTATTTCAAATTTGTTATGTGTCAACCTCCCATAATTTTCCACTACTCTTTCCTCACATACTTCCTATAAAGAAGCTTACAATATAATCACCAACTCTAGAGGACTATCCACGAGCTAATACCTAGATTAACCAATGCTTCAAGATACTGAAGGATAAAAGGAAGTGGCATTCGCCATTTTGTAATAATAGTGAAAATACCCCCAGCTTTAATTTGGACAATCTTTCAAGAGAATGGATACACTAAAAATGAATTATCCACGAGCTAATACCTATAAGATCTTCTCAATTGACTGTCGTACCAAATTCTTTCCTGTTTTTGGCATTTTATCCTCAGTGGTGAAGAAGCACAAGGAATAGAAGCAGCCTGTTAAGAAAATGAAATGAGGAATAATAATGATAATAATTTATTAATCCTTCCAGACTACACTACGGTGTATAGGACAGGTCATATTTTAGAAGAAAAAAACAGACTGATTTCAATACAAAACATTTAAGGGATCAGAAAAATATTCCTCAACCAAATAGAAACATTTCATCAAAAGCAAAGCATGTTTTCAAACTTACACAGAGAGTAGTAAGTGATTAAGTAATTTAATACTGTGGTAAAGTGGATAACATTCAAATTGATAAGGATTATTTTTAGGCACTAGTAGTGTTTTAAAATTTCCGGTTTTATATTCTTGAAAACTTGAAAGTTTTTCCATTCGATTTAATTTTTCTTAGCTCACATTAGACATCTTAAAATATTCAAACAAGGTAACGACAGTGTTCAAAATCAAATCAATCCTTCTTTTCTGTGCAACGAAAATCTTGCAGCAGTTACCACAGAGTATTATAGGCCAAGTGGCTGTAAACAAGGCCGAATTATAACGTGCGTTCAAAAAAATTCGTGGTCAAGTAGGCTGTGGATTCTATTTTTCCCCTCATAGACTCTTAGAACAAATAGAATCCACAGCCTACTTGACCACGAATTTTTTTGAACGCACGATACATAAATGATATAATTGCTATGAAACAATTCTTTGAGTTTATTAATCGCATAGAAAGCAGTTTTCATCTTTTCGTAGAGTACATCCACATGTGATGACCAGCTTAGATTTCCGCCTATATGAATACCGAGAAATTTGGTACATTGAGTTGGTTTTATAGTTTCCTTTAGGACATCTATTTTCAAATATCTTTTCTCGTAGTTTTTTCAACCGACTTGAAGACACATTGTTTTTTTGATGTTGACCATTAGATTGTTCCAACGTCACCATCTAACAAATTTCCCGACAAGAATTTCGCAGGCCTCTAAGAGTTCCTCCAAACTATGTGCTGAAACTACCAACGAAGTGTGATCAGCAAACAATATCAACAGAAGGCATGTAAGATGTTCTGGTAAATCATTGATGAACAATAGAAACAGTAGTGGTTCCAACACAGATCCCTGAGGAACTCCTCTACTTATATTATGATCGAATAACACTTTCCAACTACGCGGTCAATCAATAAATATGCATCCAAATCCTTGACTGTAGCATTTATCGATAATAAAATTTATGGAAAGAGTATAGGACGCACAAGAAACATCGAAAAATATTCCAGCCACATGTATGTAGACCCTCATCCAAACATCTGTAGACGGTTTTTTCAAAACTGAGCGCGGCAGTCTGAGTTGAATGACCGCTTTTGAAACCATGTTGAGATGGTTTAAGTATATTGAATTTCCTGAGATATTCTGATATTTTGGGAGTACAATGGCCTTTTTAAAATTATTCGGGAACCTTCCTGAGGATAAACATATTGAATGGGTGAGTGAGTGGTTCACTAATTACCTCAGCTATTAAAAAAAATTCTTACTGCCCTCACTGCCAACACTTTTCATATTTTTAAAATTTTATAACTGCTTCAATTTCTAGTTTTTAAACAGGATAGAAAAATAAATTGCTATCAAACGATGATCTCAGCAAATTATGGTGATTTTAGCCATTTTACAATTTTCACAAGTAGATGGGGAGCCAAAGTTCAATTGAAGCCAATGTAGGTTAATAAGGTTTCGTTTACTTTCAACGATTTCAGCAGTGATACATGTTTTATTTTTAGGTACTGATTAGTTGAAATTGAATTTGAGAATTATATAGCTTTATGTTCACTTATATGAGGCTTAAAACAATAGATTCATACTCGTCTATGGCGGCATTTGTAATTATGTAATCCACTTTGGAAATGGAAGTATTGCCTTTGATGTTATTGTTATAGTTTAAAAAGGGGGTACAGTTCACTGCGACCTCAAGATCTATTGTGCCCCCTTACAGAGCTGTTCTAAACACACCCTTTACAGCTTGCCATTCAGTTCCAGAGATCTGATAATAATAATAATAATAATAATGTTTATTTTTCCTACAAAATTACAATAATAAAATAAAGGTTTTTTCTTTACAAAATTGAAAAATAAACATGCGTCAAATCACTGAAGCATATATATGCTTGTGCGTGATATAACAAAAAATAATTAGTTATTCCGATTTATTGTAATAATAAATAGTTCATGTGTCACAATCAGTCAAATGGTCTTAGTCGGTAAGAAGGATCAATCGAGCACGCTCAATTGTTCAGTCACATCCGGTGTGTATGTCCCAATCATGTGTGTATTTTTGATATTTTCCTCTCAATTAGATTTCATCTTACTTGATCCATTTCAGATTGACAAGGTCATTGAAGACCTTTCGGCCAGATTCGCGGATCCACAATTGACAGCCCTTTTGTAGGAGGAGTATGTTCTTAGCGATCTCAAATTATGTGGTAATAGGTTATATATTTTAGGTGCAAGAAATTCGGCGGAACGCTGTCCTATAGTCTTTGAGCAGCTTGGGATATTCATATAATTTACTTTAGTTCTGGTATCGTAGTAATGTTGGACATTTTGTAATTTAATCTTATTTTTGAAAATATTCATTAGAACTTTTTGGCAAAATATTTCTCTTATATCAAACAAACCAATTTCAGTGTATAGCAGGTCACTTGGATATCTTCTGCTTTTTCCATGGATAACTTTTAGTATCCACTTCTGTATATTACTGAGGCCCAATAGGTGACTTTCAGCAATTCCTCCCCAACCCAAGACTCCATATGACAGCTGAGACTGCACGAGTGCAGAATATAGCACTTTTAGGTTCTTAGCGCTCAAGAAATCAACCAGGAATCTGAACCTGGTCAATAATCCCCTCAATTTGTTCTTTAGTGAGTTGGCGTGCAGATCCCATCTAAGATGCCTGTCGATTATTACTCCCAAATAGCGGGTTTGATCTTTTTCCACAATCTGTATGTCTTCATCCACAAGTAAGGGCCCCAGATCGGGGAGATAACTGATATAAGATGTAAACGGCAGGTAGCATGTCTTTCGACTGTTCAATGTTAGTTTATTATGCTTGAACCAATCACATATATATTTCATATCTTTTTCTGCTTTCATTTTCACATCCGTCCAAGTTTTTCCCCGATAGATTATTGCCATGTCATCTGCAAATCCAATCATTTCTCTTCAGCCCGAGATGTCAACAAACCATTCACATAGATGGAAAACAAAAGTGGACCAATAACCGTACCCTGCGGAATTCCACATGTGACAGGCAGGGAACAACTTGAAACTCCTTCAATATTGCATATTTGCTCCCGCCCAGACAGGTAGTCCTCCAACAACGTATACATTGGTCCTCTAATACCATAGCATTGAATTTTTTGCAACAGTCGTTCATGGGATACAGTGTCAAATGCCCTTGACAAATCAACGAAAATACATATCAAGGGCACGCAACCATCCAATGATCTATAAATTTCAGAACTCAGTTTCAAAATTGCATCCTCAGTGGAACAACCCTCTCTGAATCCAAACTGGTTATCAGAGAGAACCCGAAACCTACCCAAAAAGCTATCCAGCCTCTTCTTCATAACTTTTTCAAAAACTTTAGAAAACACCGATAACAAAGATATCGGACGGTAATTCCCAATTTCACATCTGCTCCCATTTTTGTACACCGGCTTAATGATTCCTAGCTTGAGACAACTCGGAAACTTCCCCGCCTTAAATGATTCATTGATAATATGGACTAGTGGTGAAACTATGTACTCTTTCAGATGTTTTATTGTTTCTGCTCTTATGTTATCCCATCCAGGCGATTTCTTTGCTTTCAGACTATTGATGATATCAATAATTTCATTTTCATGCGTAGGATTCAAATACATACTATTACTCAGGCTGCCGATGTTCTCCTGGAAATGTTCTGGAGGGGTGATTTTATTAGCATAATCCATACCCAGGTCACTGAAATATTTGTTGAATTTGTCTGCAATTTCTTTCCTTGATGTTATTTTTTTATTTTCAATCTTTATATATTCAATGTGAGTGTTAGTATCTTTTTTGGAACAGACTTCTCCGACAGCACTCCACAAAGCACTAGATGAATTAGAACTTTTTTCAATAATTCCATTCATATGTTCTTTTTTTGCGAGTGAAATCTCTTTTCTGACTTTATTTTTCAGAAATCTATATCTCTCACCTATAATTAGATTGTCCGAATTTTCCTGTAGTTGTTTATACATAGCATTCTTTTCGTTGATCAAGGTCACCAATTCCGAGGTTATCCAGGTTTTTCTAATTTTAGACTTTTTAATTTTGATAGTCTTCGTGTGCTTCTGGGTATAGTATTTTAATTTATCTATAAATTTATCCATCATTTCGTCAACATCATGAGATTCGTAAATATCTCTCCATTTTTCATTTTCAAGATCTGATTTTAAGGTGTCATAGTTAATATACGTTTTATATTTCTCTCTGTGGGGTTTCCCCTCAACTTTCTGATCATAATCGAAACCGACAGAAATTGGGTAATGGTCTGTTATGTACCGCTCGAATATACACGACTTGAATTTTTTTGTATCCTGATCACTTTTCACAAAAATATGATCGAGACAAGATTTACTTTTTGGTCTTGTTATAGCATTAATGTACGAAGTGAACCCAAAAGAGCTCAGTATATTCTTGTATCCCTCTATCTCACGTACGTTATCTTTGAGTAAGTCTAAATTTATATCTCCAAGAAAAATATGAGATTTATTTAGTTTTCTTTCCTCCAAATAGTTGTAGAGCTCTAGGTTGAAATGGTCTTTGTCGGTACTAGGTGATCTATAAACTGATGTCACGAGTAACCTACTGTGGTTATTATTAATTTGCACTTCTACAGCAGTACTCTGAGCAATAGGAACAATTTTATATTCATACCGAATGCCAGCTTTGATGAACACTAACACTCCGTCATTTCTATTCAGTTGTCCCCCACTATATATGCTTTCATAACCTGGTAATGTAAAAGTACCATCATTTGTGAAGTTGAACGTTTCTGTTAATACTATAATTTCAAATTGCTTCGAGAACTGACTCAAAAATACGAGGAATTCATCATAGTTTTTTGTGACACTGCGAATATTTAGGTGTATAATTTGGAATTCCCTTGAAAATGTTTCATTAAAATATTTTATATTACTCATAAAATCTCCATATATTGTTTTGTTCCAATAGTTTCTAATATATGGGTCCATGATGAAGTTATTGCATATAGTATATCGTTTATTTGTTATGTGACCTCAGAGAAGGTTTTCTGTATCTGGACTGACCCCTTTCTTTGGCTTTGTACTTTGATTCTTCCTCTCTTTTATCCAGTTCCTGAGGCTCTTCCGGTTGCTCTCGCTTCGAACTTCCTTCTTCCACCTCGTGTCTTGGAGATTTTACTTTACTTTCTTGTCCTTGGTCTTCTATTGACTGTACCCCTTTCTCATTCTTCTTCGTTGGTCCAGTAAGATCTCCCCCCACCAGCTCCGGCTTAGAGCACAATGGAGCTGGCCTGGAGGGTGTCTGGGGCTCACTAGATGGCCTCTGTATATAGCTGATTTCCTTTTCTTTGTTCAGTTCTAAGATATCCTCGGCAGTGTATGATACGCTATTTCTGTAGAGCTTCTGCCCTCTTATATAGCAGCGGTCTTCAGATGTTGTTCTTATTTCTTTCAAGTAATCTCGAAGGACTCTATTTTTCTCCTGTTGGTCTTCTGTTAGGTCAGGGACTATACCTACCTTAGTACCCTTCAGCTTCTTGCAATTTTTAAGGATGGATATTTTCGAAAAATACGTAAGAAATTCTACTTTAATCGGACTTTTGTCGGACTTTCCCAATTTATAAATGTTACCAATCTGATGTTTATTTATGTCTGTTCCGAGAAGAGTATTCAGTTCATCACAGACAACATCGACTGTGACTTCACGTCCGTTCAGTGGGAGCCCGAACACAATGATATTATTTTTTCGAAATTTTTGTTCCAGCTTGTCCACTTTATTTCTAAGTTCTTTATTCTCTTTTTCCAACTTCCTTATTTTTCCATTTAACGTTGTTTCAATTTTGAGCAGAATACTCACTTCACTGGCTTGAATGGAACCCAGTAGTTCCCTCTTACAGTTCAAAATTTCCTCCCTCAGAGATTCCATACTTTTTGAAAACCTGGCAACAGCGCTCCACGTTTCTTAATATCTATCGCTGACAGATGAAACGGTCACCGATAAGGAGTTTCGTGTATACAATATGGAAATGTTTACCTCTTGAGTTTTGGGTATTATTGTAATAAAACGAAAGGAATTTGATCAGTTTCATACACTGTTACGTAAGAAATACTTCTATTTATTCTGATTGAGTTTTTGAAAATTTAATATTCACTTAAACTGACTGTTCCAGACTATTTTTAATGCTCGGAAAAAACACACACACTCGAACCAGTCATGAAATCCAATATCTGTGAAGGCTGCATCGAGGCTAGTTCCTCACTCTCACAAAGTTTCTCGCCCAAGGCATTCTTTCTTTAGGCTCGTTATGGCAAAGCATTCCGTGACTAGGTAAATGTTGGTTTCTTTTTCCTTCCCACAGAACCTACACTCGTCAGTGTCTGATAATCCCATCCTCAACAGGTGCTTCCTGAGGCTACAGTGTCCTGTAAGAGAGCCAGTGAATAGGTGTAATTATTTCTTACCAAGATCCAGATATCTTTTGGATCTTGTTGTTTCAAAGTTCCGAAGGAACTTAGTGAAATGATTCATCTTTGGATATTCCACCAGAGTTTTTTCTTCTCGGCTTTATCCTTCTCCAGAAACTCCTTCTTATGTGTACATTTACCTATACCACAGAAGGATTCTAGGCTAATGAGTGACAGTCGTGCGCCCTCTTTGCCAAGTGTATTGGCAAACACCGTATAATACCGTTGATATTAGTGAACACTCTAGTTGCATCAGAAGATGTTACATCAAATAAAAGGAATCCAACAATTTAGACTTATAACAGTTAATATCAAGGAAATTAAGGTTCAAATCTCCACATAGGAGCACATAATCAACACGAGCCTGAAGGGAACAAGAAAGTTTCCCGAAAATGTTTCCATGTTTCCAGAATAATTTCTATAATGATAATATATAATATAATATGTAATACATTTATTCACTGAGAGTAGATTACACATCCAAAATTATTCACAAACTCATTCACAATTCAAAAAATGAATAAATAAATAATATCTTCAGTTTCAGCTCCAAGGAGCTATCGCGTGTACGTGATGTAATTCCATTTGAAATATCTACAGAAAATAATTATAAACATACAACACGCAAAAAACATTTTATCCTTTCATAATCACAACTTTTGATGGACAAAATTATGTATTTTTTCCGTAAGTTAACGCTGTTAATATATTTTATGTCACGAGGATATTTGTTGTAGAGTTTCAAGGAAAGTACAGTGACCCTGTCCCACTGATTTAAAACAACGAGGCACGCTCAGAGAATCTAACTTATTTCGTGTGTTGTAACAATGTGTGACGTGATTAGAACTCATTTTTGATTTCTTGATATTAATCAGCATGTACTTACAGAAGAGTTGTCTCACACCCAGCATCTCGGCCTCTTTGAATTGTTCTTCATCGGGAAACGTGGGTGATCTACTCTATATGATTCGAAGAATTCATCTCTGAATTACAACCAAATTCTTCAGATGGTTATCTGTAGTACCACGCAAACCTAGGATTCCGTAAGTCTGCTGGGACTGTTCTAACGCTGAATATAGCATTCTGAGACATCGCACATCAAGATAATATTTGAGAAATTTCAATTTATATCAAACTACTCTCAGTTTATTGACCAAATTTTTTATTTGCAAGTCCCACTTTAAATGCCGGTCAATCGTCACACCCAAATATTTAACCAAGTCTGCTTCTGGCATGAGCGAATTAGGTGTGATTTCAAGAAACCCCCATGCACGGTAATCCACTGCAGTAGGAAGTGAAGGGCAGATATTTCGTTTGTTCTAGGTTTAATGTCAATGTGTTATAACTAAACCACTCCCTTAAAATTCTGAAGTCATTCTCTGCCTCCGATTTCGAAGACTCCCACAAAAAAGTGCAGTTTAGTCCGCAAAACTCAGTATTTTGCCCCTTATTCTGACACTGAGTAAACTATTTTATATATGGCATAAACAAAAGTGGTTCGAGTACAGTACCCTGTGGTACACCGTAGGTAAAATATAAAGACTCACTCAATTCCCCATCAATATCCACTTTCTGCTCTCTATCTGTCAGGTAGCTCAAAAGCAAATCAAATACCTTTCCTCGCAAATCATAATTGGTCAATTTATTAAGCAGTTTTTCATGAGAGACGGTATCGAAGGCCTTAGAAAAATCAATGAAGATGCATAGGGAAGGTTTACTCTTATCTAGCGAATTATAAATGTAGGATGTTAAATGACGTATTGTGTCCTCAGTTGATGTATTCTCCAAAACCATATTGATGTTGTGAAATGATTTCATTTTATGTTTTTCGCAAAATTTTAATATTCTTGTTTTCGGTATTTTTTTCACGATTTTAGCAATATTAGAGGTCAAGTCATCAGATTTCATTGATGTTGACAGTGCTGGGGTTATCGTTTTTTTCTGCTTGTACTTTGCTAATTCAAATCGACTTTTTTCGTATTCTCTTCAAGATATACACCAATTCATCTGTCATCTCATCCATGCACTGTGAATCTTTTCCATTTCTCTTCATTCGAAGCTTCATTAAGGGCTGTGTAATCTATGAATTTTCTATACTAATATTCTCAGATTCAATCATATTATGATTGAATTTCCAACACAACTTTGGACTTCACATAATAATTTTGATTCATTTCGACATCAAGCTTTGATGTATTCTTAATTCTTTGGACTATTATGATTAATGTTTATACTTTATTATTTATATTAAAAACGCAATTTATTATATATTACGGTGATTTTTATACCCTAGGCCGTAGCCAGAAAAAAAGTCTGTAGAGTGTGACAGAGACTATCCAGAAGTTCTGTGAAAAATGTCAGCTCTGTAACTTAATAATTAATATTTTTTCAGCAACATTCCGGTTTTTATTTGAACCACCTCCACGTGTCGGTGTTTTGAATAGATACGACGACGAAAAACAAATTCTTGCAGTAATATCGAATAAGCCCCAAGGATTGTGCTGATATTTCAACTTTTTCTGTTTTCTAGGACTCACCTAAACTTTGTCTCTTGAAAGATCGATTTTCATTGCTCTCTTCTCTGGTATAGATATCTGGATAGTGTGTTTCTCGGAATGCCCGTTCGAGTTCTTAGAGCTGGGCAGAGGTGAACGTCGTTCTTATACGTCTCTGTTTTCTTTTTTCGGTTAAAATACCGTCTTGACCAGGATAGTCTTTGTTGCGTAGACCACCTGAAATGGTAAATGTATGAATGAAATAATTATAGTGTAAAATCGCCTAGAATTGAAATTTGCTACATACAATCAAGAACATAATCTACCTACAGTAAGTATTTTCAAAGAAGTTTCCAACACAATATCAATCTAACTAAATAGTACCATGAAGGGAGGATCTGGACCATTATCCAGTTATAAAACTTACTAGTGCAGACGGGTAAGTAATATTTTTTTACATTTTTTAATATCCAACTTTTCAGATGAACTCACTTTGTACAAGAATGCCATATGATAACAACGATTGTACCAATGAAGAAATGTTTGAATAATCCGAGATGTGTCACCAGAAAATCCACATAGGCTGTCCTTGAATATTCCAAGTTGTTTCATTCCACACAAATGGTCCACCGAATGACAAATTGACAATTTTTAAAGGAAAATGTTTTTATCCTGAACCTCCCCGGAATTTTTTTTTCGCTACAGCCTATCGAAAAAATATTCCTGCAACTGCTTAGCTGTAGAGTTCAATGGAATTTTGATAACACTCTCTTTGTAGTCTTTGGAGTTTTTTTCGCAAGTTTTGCAGGTCCGTCAAGTTGGCCCGGAAGTTCCGGCACTTCTTGAAGAAAAAATTTCCACGGAAAATGCTAGCTAGATGCTGGAGATGCTGAAGAAAAAATCGAAATATCTTCAACCGTTGTGGAAAAATCGACGATTGAATTTTCCGGGCCAACTTATGTGCAGCCCGGACACCTCAGCATTTTCATCGAAATGCTCACAAAGTTTAATGCTAGGTAGGTGCTGAGAGATGCTGAAGAAAAAATCGAAATATCTTCAACCATAGTGGAAAAATCGACGATTGAATTTTCCGGGCCAACTTATGTGCAGCCCGGACACCTCAGCATTTTTTCATCGAAATGCTCACAAAGTTTAATGCTAGGTAGGTGCTGAGAGATGTTGAAGAAAAAATCGAAATATCTTCAACCATAGTGGAAAAATCGACGATTAAATTTTCCGGGCCAACTTATGTGCAGCCCGGACACCTCAGCATTTTTCATCGAAATGTTCACAAAGTTTAATGCTAGGTAGGTGCTGAGAAATGCTGAAGAAAAAATCAAAATATCTTCAACCGTGATGGAAAAATCAACGATTGAAAATTCCGGGCTAACTTATGTGCAGCCCGGACACCTCAGCATTTTTCATCGAAATGCTCAGAAAGTTTAATGCTAGCTAGATACTGAGAGATGCTGAATAAAAAATCGAAATATATTTTACCGTAGTGGAAAAATCCACGTTTGAATTTTCCGGTCCAGTTGTGCAGTCCGGAAACAATAGCACTTTTCATCGAAACTCTGACGGCAGTAAATGCTGCAGAATGATGCAGAAAATGTCGAAATATCTTCAACGGAGAAGAAAAAATTGTTGGTTAAATTTTCCGGGAAAACTTATTCTCAGCCCGAAGTCAAGGACATTTTTCTTCGAAATGCTAGCTAAATACTGCTGAATGCTAAAGAAAAAGTTGAAATCTCTTAGCCAGTAGTGAAAAAAGCGATGATTAACTGCAGGTATTCAAGTTGGCTCGAGACTGAAAGAAATCCTTTAGATGTGTTATGTACTGCCAGATCCAGATGAATAAAATTAATAACTTATGAGAAATTCACATTTATCCATTTACAGTTACAAATTAATTTCACTCAAATATTCTTATTTTCGATATATCTGAAAAACGAGTGAATAGGTTTTGTAGTTAATTTGTATCCAACTGAGAGACGAATAACCTAGGTATCATTATTTTCTATACGCCTCATAGA
>CM024241.1:17622955-17686791 GCA_013421045.1 Propylea japonica | reverse complement strand
CAAAATTGTTCCAATTCATTCATCACCACCCCCACTGAAAATTCTGGGCTAGCCTTACCCCCCCTCACTAGCGTCGCCAATGACCTAAGAGCGATATATGACGTTATGATGTTATATACAGGGTGTCCCGGAAGAATGCGACAAAAGGATACCATGAATCAAGTATCATCAGGGAGGACTCTCATCAAGAGGTTTAAATTGTTTGAGGGCCTTCGTTTGGAATATACAGGGTGATATTCATCTGATGGCTGAAATTTCAAAGTTGAATAACTTTGAACTATTGGACCGAATGACCGAAGTTTGTCACTCTTCACGATTGCCATTTTTCAATATTTCCGAAATTGAAGAAATCAGACCCGGATCAGCAAATTTTGGACTTTTTCTATTTTCATGAATATCGGAACCCCCTGTGCGTGAACATTATGTTTTTATTACATTTTCGTAACCAAAAGAATCATTATTGATAACATCAAAATCTCTACTTGGCATTGTCATACGGGTGATCAAGAAGTGAGCAAAAAAACATACCTCATGAGTGAAATTTCAAAATTCAATAACTCTTGAATTATTGGAGCGAATTATTTCAAATTTGAAAGTTTTGCCACCTTTCACGTTGCCATCTTTCAATATTTCAGAATTGAAGAAATCAGATCGGGACTAGCAAAATTTTGGACTTTTTCTATTTTCATGAATATAGCACCACCCTGTACGTGAACATTATTTTTTTTTTCATTTTCGTAACCGCAAGGAATCAATTGATGAGAAAATTCAAAATCTTTGCTTGACACGATAATACAGGGTGATCAAGAAGTGAGTAAAAAACATTACCTCATGAGTGAAATTTCCAAACTTCTCTTAAACTATTAGACCGAATGATTACAAATTTGGAAGTTTTGTCACTCTTTACGATTGCCATCTGTCAATATTTCTGAATTCGAATAAATCAGATCTGGACTAGAAAACTTTAGACATTCTCAATTTTTTGTTGATAGTGTATCACCCTGTACGTGAACATTATGTTTTTTCATTTTAGTAATCATAAAGAATCAATCAATGAGAAAAAATCAAAATCTCCCTATCACTGTCATACAGAGTGATCTAGGACCTGAAACATACCTTATGAGTTAAATTTCATAGTTCGATAAATCTTGATTTTATCTCTGTGAAATTCCTTCGAATTTTACAGTTTTGTCACTCTTCAATACTGCCTTTCCTTGAAAATTTCCTCAAAATGTATAAAATTGAATACCAATTTGTTCATTTCCTGAACTGAAAATTTTTCCATTCAATTTGTTTTTGGATCGAATATTTCCACTTTTTTGCTGTTCATTGTTTTAGAGTGAAGAGTGAACACTCTTTTTTATTTGATTTCTTGATCTGAACTCTCAACCTAACCATTAGTATTTATTTTCAGTCATAAAAAAGGATCGAAGGGTGACAAAACTATAGAATTTGAAATGATAATTATTATGAAGTACAGATTCATTCCAGGGAATGTTTATTGATCGCCATGTATAAAGTTGCCAATCAGAGATTTTAAATTTTCATTATGAACTGATTCTTTGTGGTCACGATAACGAAAAAAACATAATGTTCGCGTACAGGATATTCAATTTCTGAAATAGTGAAAGATGGCAATCGTAAAGGGTGACAAAACTCCCAAATTTGAAATAACCTCTTGTTGCGAGTCCTCCTTGATGTCCTTGATTCATGGTTTCCGTTTGTCGCTTTCTTCCCGGGACACCCTGCATTTTTGAAACGAGAAAAAAACGGTGATTATTTTTACGTAAAATTTATTTTTGTTTTCATAAAAAAGCGTAATTTCATGTAATTAATCTGGAAGGAACCCCTCAGCAAAAATTAGATTAAGCTAATGGATTCCAATGAAAAAACTGCCTGTAAAATGTTTTATTTCAAGTTTATAGCACGAACAGGAACGGATATAATGACCAAAATTGTAACTACCCAAATGTCAATTTTAGCTTATAACTCGAAACAAAAGAAGATATAGCAATGATGTTGATGGCATAATGAGTTTCTCGAAATACTGTCTCATTCATTTTTTCTCTATCTCTTAGGATTAAAAGTATTAATTCAGGGATTACCATTCTGGTCACCGTGTACTCGTAATCGAAAGTTGCATAATAGAAATCCGGAAAGAATCTATCAAGGGTGGATAAAGTGATACATTCTGATATTAAGCTTCTGTTGAAGCAACACCTGAACTCCTATCTATGTCATAATGTGTGGAGAATGAAAGAACTGAAAGAGAAGCACTCTGGAGGGATCTTTGGGAATTGATCATTCCAAAATATTCATTCCGATGACAGAACCAAGTCATACATAGATTAGGAAATGAAAGATTGTGCCCGCTTGTTTATATCGGTTAAAACTATAATTCAAAATTGAATTGGTATCCGGAGAACTAGTTTTCATTCTATTTATTTATTAATTCCACTTTTCTGCTGTAATGACAATCTTTTGAGATTTCGAGAAGGAAGCATGCAAAGATACCGATTTATCAAAAGGCTTACTTAATTTTTTCATTTTAATCTATTATTGACTCACCTTCATACGTTATTGCAGATAAAGAAGTGATGAAATCATGGTACGGTATTCGAAATCGTAAAGTAATTTTCTAGATTGTAAATTCCCAAACTAATAAAGGAAAAGGTTTTTGCGTTTCATCGCCGCAGACTAGAATCCTGAAAAGAATCATAATTAGAAAAAAACATTATTTAAATTCGGATGTGATTATATTTATTTTTCCCTTCAATTCATTGTTTTAATTTCTTTTCAACAGAACTTACTCATGCACTAAACGGCCTTAGAATCTTTGTTACCTACGACTGCTGTAACTGTAGTTGCGCATTTTTTAGAATTTGAACAATGTGACAGTTCGAGAAGAACTGATTTTGCTTTCGCTATTTCGAATTAACAAAATGCTATAATTTTGTGAATGGACAATATTATTGTCCGATAGTACTTAGAAAATCGAAAATTTACGAGGAATTACTGATATCTAGTTAGCCTAGACCAGTTACACAGGCATAAACAAAATATTCGATACCATTGCAATGAACAAAATGTATTAGAAGAGTCAGTGTAAAATTTACGTCGAAAAAGTAAAACCAAAGTAAACGTGATAAATCAAAAATAATGATGTCCACTCGAAAAATTGGAGTATCGAACCATCATCAAGTACCTGTATTCAAAAGGGTTAAGAGGTTAGCAGATTCTCGAAGATATGCTTAATATTTTTGGTGATCAAGGTCCTTAGTAAGCTACCGTGAAACATTTGACTGCAAGCTTCAAAAGAGGTAAAATTTTCCATTGACCTATCGGGAAGGCCAGTTTCTGTGTCAATCCTAGAGAATATCGATGCAGTTCATGACATGATTTATTAGACTGTCGAATTGGGCTAAAACGGATATCTAAATCACAGAATATTTCATACGAACACTTTCATCATATAGTTCAAGTCAATTCGGACCACGAAAAAATTTCTCAGAAGGATCTCCAATAGTATATAACATTATAGCAAGATAAGAGGGTTTTTACTGGCGAAAGGAGGATATAACTGACGAGCCGCAGGCGAGTCGTTTACCTCTTGAGCAGTAGACCCGTTACCTTGCGTGTATTGTTTTATATTTTATTTGTTTCTCATTTGTGCAAGGTTAGATAAATTCCAAAAAAATCTCAAGAATTTGTCGCAAATGTCGTAAGTTGCATTATTTATGATTATTTATGAATTGGAAAATTATGACAACTGTCAGTGGCTTACGAGAGGGAAGTCCTTCGAGAATATTTGCTCATTTCTGATGAAAAAGGCCAGATCCAATGAAACAAAGCATGAAATATCGTATTAAATACTTTATAACGTTTATACTAAAAAATATTTGTTCCAGGAACGATGAAATTAGACGAATAAATGAATTAGAAGCGAGTACTTGAAACTGTCAGTGAGTTTACAGGTCAAAAAACCTCTAGGATATTGCAATTCTGAGAAGGAAAACAAATAGATACGAATGAAACAAGGTACGAATATCGTTTTCGAATAGTTCGAGAACGTTTATTGAGAAATACATTTGTTCCAGGAACTCTGAAATTACAAAGATGAATGAAATTAGAAGCAAGTACTTGACAAATCTCAATGTAAATAATACTACTAACTTGTAAAAATTTTACAAGTTAACTGTCAGTTTTACAAGTTAGTGACTTGATAAAATAAACTTTCTTAATTATTATTGTGTTTTTGGAAACTGACGTTTACAAATGAGAAACAAATAAAAGTTTGAACGTTGACGAAAGCGTGCAAGGGTAAAAGCGATCTGTGCTCGATTTGGAAACGATGTAGCTTCTTCAACCGAATTGTTACTATGAACGAGACTTGGGTCATTTCTACGATCCAGAAACAAAGCAACTATAAATATATATGAAAATTATGTATGAGAGTATGAACTGTTCGCTGTTTATATCATTTTCAAAATTAAATAGATGTGGGATTCGTACTTTTATTTATATATTGTATATTATATTCTATGTTGTCTAATGACGTTATCGATAACGTAGAAATAGTAGGCGAAAAATAAAAGATGGGAGATAGACGTCAGTCAGATTTAGACGAGTTTGTTCAGAGGCTGTATTTCCTCCGAAATTTGTTGTTATTTTTCGTGAATAAACTTTTATTCAAACCTCGTAGTAGTATTACCATTACCCTAGACACGTAAAAAAATCCTACATATATAGATAGATATTTTTTTGAAATTCTTTTGTTGCTGAAGATTGACTTAAAATGGCGTTATTCGAAAACAACTGACTGATTCTATAGGTACACTTGAAATATTTTTTGTCCTATATCTCTGGAAATTCTCTCTTCAGTCAAACATTGTCCTCAATAAAGTGAAAGCAGAGAACAATGTTATATCGGTAGAAATCAACCAATATTAAAATCATACTACTTCGGAGCTAATTTCGTCATAGTACCTGGGTGTGGGTGCTCTGATTGATACTACTTCCTTGCATTTTGTCTCGAACGAGGACGAAATTAGCTCCGAAAATGAGTTTAATATTGGTTGATTTCTATAGATTAATATGTTCTCTGCTTTAACTTCATTGATATTCATGGTGATGTTACTCGTTAAACCTTTTCTATTGTCCTCAATATTGCGTTTCGAAATAATTTCCATCCCCTGAAACCAGCAGGTTGAGAAAACGATCTTCGCCAGCTTTGAAGGTTGTCACGCAGTCACCTGTAATTGAGATTATCATTGCTTGAGAATTTCTATTTAATCAACATTGTAAGAAACCGGTCCTGGGGTTCAAATTTTTTTCAGACATTCGTTAAAAGAGTCATTGAGTATTCGTATCGACCATTGAGAGCCAGATCGATTGCCATTTTCTGAGGCAGACGTTTTGATATACATACATTTTCAATTTTTAGAGCAAATTTTGTAGACTTTTCTTTTGTGATGAAATTATGTCAGTATGGGATAATTACTATCGAATACCCACTAATATTTGTCTTGATGTTATTGAGAAAATCATAGATAAATTCAGGCAATGCTAAAGGCAAAATATTAATATCAACAAAATAACTGATTTTAAGATAAAGAAAAATGACAAACAAAAAATTATTGCCTTTAAGGAGGCTAACCTAACAAATTTTTGAAACATAGATAAATTGAAAATAGTAATCATCGAAATGAATACAATCTTCAAAAAAACAAAATAACTGAATTGCTCAATTAGATCCTAACAAACTATTATGTAGATATTCATGATACACCATCAATGAGAATTGTTTTGTTTTTCAATAAGAAGAACCCTGTTTGAAGAAAACCACCAGTAGGTCTGATTTGTACTAGAATTGAGAATAGATATAGAAAAATTTTTCTGAAAAGATTACTGTCTTACGTAATTTGATTCGACTAGGTATACTCCGTTCACGAAAGGTTGAGCCGTCGGTTGGCCATGGAAATTTGGCATATTCCACTGTGTATATTAAAATTTTAGGTTATGTTCTTTATTTTCTTGTCAGATTGATACGCAATGTTCTCAGTATTGCATAGAGTGCTCTGATAACTTGCAAGCTCGTCGGACGAGGCCGGTTACATTCGGCAACGTTGACTTTATTTTACTTTATGGCAGTAAATACTGCCAACTTCAGATAAATAAAGAAACACCTACTAAGCGCTCAACCTTTCGTGAACGTACTATAGGTATATTTGTATATTCTGATTAACATCTATTTAATAATTTCATCATTTTAAGAAACAAAAATTGCTTATAAGCAATAGAGGTGACAAATTTGATGAGAAACTTTGAAAACATCAAATTTCAATACTTCTATCAATTGCTACAAATGGCTTTAGCGAAACTTTTACTGACCTGTTTCAAGATTCATCAAATTGACGTACATTCTGTTTCGACTAAGAGCAACTAGGTGATTTTGGTCATGGAGTCCATAGTAAGGCATTTTTTGATTCATAACACCTTTCAGCTTGTTCAGGAAACATCCTTTATCGAGATCAAATACCATTAGTTCCCTCTTACATAATACTAACATTTATGTTTATCTATTGGAATTAGATTTGTTGGATGAGGAACTCCTTTTATAGTTCTTATCCTCTGACATCTGTAAGTAGGGGAGGATAGCATTTTAGTATCATGAGTT
Organism: Propylea japonica; assembly: GCA_013421045.1. NCBI lineage: Eukaryota > Metazoa > Arthropoda > Insecta > Coleoptera > Coccinellidae > Propylea > Propylea japonica. Next base: position 17,680,115 of record CM024241.1, on the reverse strand, counting down.
GAACTAGTACCTTATGTAGGAGCAATAAGATTTAATGCCTCAATTACACTCAGACCTTCCTACTGCCGCTCGCGTTGTCGCATCAATAATTCCCAAAATACTTCTGCAACGTATCGAAGGCAGTGAGCATTCACACTCAGCTGCAACATTTTCCTCTCGATCAAGTGTCGGCAACGACGGACAAAGAAATTCCACAGCAGCCTAGTTAAATGTAATCACTTACAGCTGTTCACGCTGCCGGTCCTTCGACTTCTGTACGAAAAACCGCCAATTCAGGGAGCGTAGAGTAGCACGAGTGGCAATGGGAGGCATTAAGGAATTGTAGTGATTACATTCTCGCTGGCCACTTCGCTGCTCAATTCCCTGCTCCCTGTCGTGGAAGTGAGCTGAGTGTAATCGTGGTGTATGAGGAACTTTCGTTGACTTGGTACGTAATTTATGGTGATCCAGGTGGAAAATTCATATCGAATAATTTCTAAATACCCCGATTACTCTCAGCTCACTAAGCCCCATTTCGCACCAAGCCAGTCCAGTCCAGTCGAGTCAAGTCACTTCAGGATTGGAACTATTAACTTCGTTTAAAATCGTTTAAAACAAATGGAATGTGAAATCTAGTTTCACACTAGGGCCTAGTATGAAACTAGATTTCACATTCCATTTGTTTTAAACGAGTTAATAGTTCCAATCCTGAAGTGACTTGACTCGACTGGACTGGACTGGCTTGGTGCGAAATGGGGCTTACACGGCAGGGAGCAGGGAATTGAGCAGGGCAGTGGGCAGCGCGAGAATATAATCACTACATTTCCCTGTTGCCTCCCATTGCCGCTCGTGCTGCTCTATGCTCCCTGAATTGGCGGTTTTTTCGTACGGAAGTCAAAGGACCGGTAGCGTGAACAGCTATAAGTATAATTAAATTTAACTAGGTTGCTGTGGAATTTCTTTCTCCGTATTTGCCGACACTTGGTCCCGAGGGAAATGTTGCAGCTGAGTGTGAATGCTCACTGCCTTCGATACTGTCGCAGAAGTATTTCGGGAATTATTGCCGACAACGCGAGCGGCAGTAGGATGAGCTGACTGTAATTGAGGCATTACTGTTTCGAGTTTCACTTTCTGAACTGAATTATACTGGGTGTCCGGGAAGAGTGCGACAAACGGAAACCATGATTCATGAACATCAAGGAGGAATCGCATCAAGAGGTTTTAATAGCCTTGAGCCTTCGTTGGGAATATACAGTTTGGTCAAAATTCGTTGTCTACTGAGGGGATCTCGAAAATAATAGTAGCTAGGAGAAAAAAACAACACATTTTCGGGTTTTATTCTTTCCTGACTTATCCGAATATGAAAACATATTCAGTCTCACTCATAGTATTTTAGTAGTTATTGATGAAAATAGGGAAATTGTCATTTTCAATAATTCTGAGTAACTCTCATTCGAAATCTGTTTTTACATTCTACTGTCACTTTTTTAAGGGTAATTTGAATATAATAGGGTTGATTTTTTTATTCCAACAATTTTCGGGAAATGAGAATTTTGACTTTTCAAATGTAAACTATAGTCGAAAGCTCTTTTATCCACGACTATTGGACTATAATCTACCCATTTTACATCTGTTTGCTCGGCCATAATTATATCCATTAATCACGAGTGAATAATGATAATTCACTGACAAGTTCTCTAAAAAAAAACTCAACATATGTAATAGAATGGTTCTGTCACGGTCGCAAAATTTTAAAACCTCAAGAAATATATGCAGTAGTCGTGATAAAGTATAATGTGCTACTCGCGTATAATTGCTGTTATTCGCCTCATGAATAATAAGCTTGTTGCATAATATACTATTTGCATAATTACTAAAAATTTATCTGGCTACAAAATTTTCAAAAATGTATCACATGTCACTCTTGACTTAGTGACATATCGACATATATACAGTAGAAAAAAATATAATATGTACTTTTTCCTGCTCTAGGATTTACTGTTGAATTATTAAAAGGCTGATGTACAGTGGCGGCAAGTGAAATATGAACGATTTTTTTCCTATTGTAAATAGGGCTTCATTAAAATATTATGTCCATGTATATCTATCATTATCGCGCAGTAATTGACAACCAATGTCAAAATAAATCCATAGAATATGCATTATTGTTCGAGAATTCTGCATTATTCTTTGAACTCATGAGAGATAGAATTGATCCGTTTTCAGATTCGGATTAGGCAGGAAAAAAGAACCCGAAAAGGTGTTATCAATTTTTTTTTAGCTGTTATAGTTCTCGAGATCTCTTCAGTAGACAGCTAATTTTGCCCACCTGTACAGGGTGAGATTCATCTTATGGCTGAAATTTCACAATTAAATAATTCTTGAACTTCTCGATTGAATGATTTCGAATTTGAAAATGTCTTCACCCTTTACGATCATCATCTTTCAAAATATTTGAAATTAAATAAATCAGATCCGGACTTGAATAATTTCGAATTTTTTCTATTAGCTTGAATATATTAGATCACCCTGTAAAAATTATGATTTCTTTCGTTTTCTGAATCACAGCGAATTAATCAATAATAAAAAATTTAATTCTTTGCAGTGCACCTTCATACAGTGTGATCAATAAATATTCTCTCATTAGTGAAATGTCATAGTTCGATAAATCTTTCGAATTTGGCTGTTTTGTCACCTTTTCAGACGGTCGTCCTCAAATTTTTCTCTCAACAAAAAAACAGATCCGGACTAGAGAAATATAGATCTCTACATTTCCGGCGATATCGGATCACCCTGAACTTCAACATTATGTTTCAATATTTTCATAGCAGTAAAGAAGATTTCATAAGAAAACATTTCTTCAGCTGAATTAAGTGCAGATCGTTGGCTATTCCCGAAATTTTCGACCTAGATACTATAAACAATTATAATAAGAAAGTTTCTATAAATATTAAATTATGTTACTAAGATTTTCATAAATTTCAATCAAATTATAAAATCCTCCTTCTGATTCATGCTTTCTGTTTGTAAACACACGAAAAAATCAAGTTCATTATTCAATTCCTACATATAAAAGGCGGAATCTTTTTTAGTACTTACTTTTTTACATCCCATACACAAATCATTTCTGCATCTGTAGATAAACTAACTATAAACTGATTGGTCTCAGGAAGCATTACAACTAAATTGAACATAACTTCTTTGAAACTAGGCTCAGAATCATCGCATGCTTCTAAGTCGTCCAAACAAGAAGTATTGGAAGGAATAAGTGATGTAACTGGAGGACTCCTTGTTAGATTATGAAGTTTCACAAGACTTTCATCTGCACCTTCCATTGTTAATTCTGTTTTCCTTATTTTTTCTTCCAAATATTGATACATATGCGAGTAGAATTGCCTTCCATCATAGTTCAAGACGCTAGCATGGTTCTCGATGAAGTCTCTGAATAATTTAACGAATTTATTGGATATTGAGGATTGTAAATTGATGTCTTCTAGTACTTGATAGCAGCTTGATCCACATATTTTGCTGTATAGCCAGTTTATGTCGTTGACATATTCCGAGTTTTCTATTGTTGAATATAGTTGAAAGTGATGAAAAGGTAATTCATCCAGTTTTCTCCTATTATAACTAAAACAAAAGAAATAAAATTAGGAATAATACTTGTCTGATCCTGCTAAATTGAAAGTGAAATTTCAATGACGATGAATTAGGAAAATATACTTGAGATTTCTGGTAGAAGAGGAAGCCTGTTTGTCCTGAGATTTAAAGCGCACCTATTCTCAGGAAACTCATTAACGGAGAGAAATAGAAGTTGTGGTGATATTTAAATTCAATTATCCCTACTTGGCGATTTTTTCTACTCTCAATATTTCTAACTTTCAAGTATCCCAAGACACACGTATTAATGCTATTCTTTTGAAGGAGCTCAATCTGAAATAAATCTCTCTTCAAACATGGAAATGACCAAAAGGAAGTAGGAAAACTCAGATAAAAATCGCACCGGATTACGTGAAAGAGTCTTGAAATATTGCTACTGTGTGTTTTTTAAGATCACCAAAGTACCTATAAAATCTTCCACAGTACAGACTCACTAAACATCGCAATCTCTTGCCATTCTGTGAATTGCAGAGAAATTTGCATCGAGGAAAAACTGATATTATTAAACTCTGTGATTATAAATGTGGGTGAATATGGAATTTCGGTGACCAGCAGATATCGACCAGATTCTGGTGCCATTGTATTCATCGAGTCTTCCTGAACAACACTAGTGAAACCAACAGGTGGCGCTCTTTCTTAGTTTGGAAAACATAAACCCCCAAAGTTCCAAAAATGTTCCATTTTCACGTCACTTTCTTCACTATAAAACACAAATTCACTGCTCCAAGTTAGTCCATGAATCACCTTCGAACATTGAAATAACTATTCGATTAGTTTCATTTCAGGTATATTCAATTATTAAAGCAGAAACATCGAAATTCTAAAGGTATCACGTATCCACAAATTCTAAGGAAAGCCCGCCGTTTTTAATGGTAGATTTGGCACTGCCGCAGATTCATTTGCGCGAATATGATACGATGCCTTCCTGTAACTCCTGCCATCATTTGATATGGAACTCGCCGAAGGACGGAGCAGTGGTGCCAAACTTTCCATGAAGAACGGCGGGCTTTCCTTAGAATTGGTGGATATATGGTAACTCTAGAACTTTGATGTTTCTGCATTAATTATTGAATTTACCTGAAATGAAACTATTCGAATAGTTATTTGAATATTCAAAGGTGAGTTATAACTCACCAGTTTAGTCTATAGACTAAACTGGAGCAGTGAAATTGTGGTTTTATAGTGACAAAAGCGACGTGAAACTGGAACATTTTTGGAACTTTGGGTGCCCATATTTTCTAAACTAAGACAGGCCGTCCCCTGTTGGTTCCACTAATGTTGTTCAGGAAGACTCAATGAATACAAAGGCACAAAAATCTGGTTGATAGCTGCTGGTCACCGAAATTCGATATTTACCTGCATAAGAGATACATTTAACATAATGTAACCTGTGAATTTGTTCAACCCCGAAAAACCTTACAATAATAAAAATTTCTTTGTTTCAGTGCAGTAACATAGCTAGTAGTGCTCATTTTATGTTGTCCACGACAATCATACATTAAAATAGGAAATATCATGCATTAAAATGGGTCATTATCGATCAATTACGCGTACATAACAGAGCTTTGATTTTGAGGTCGACAGAAAATAGAGCCACTGAAGAGAGTATTAATAAAAAAGCTGGTACTTGCAACTAGGATGTGGCAGAACCAATGGTTGAAGGTTGTTCCAGAGCTTCTTTGTTTTATTGGTTTCTATTACGATTAGAAGTGGTTGCTGAAGGAAAGGATTAGAGTGGTTCAAGCAGAATTCCCGACAATTCAGTAAATGCTTCACGTGAGATATCTCTGAAAAGAAACTTGAGGTGGTCTGCAATGTGGCCCGATTTGTGCATGTCTGACTATTTTCTTTGGAATATTTCAATATTCTTTGCCATGCCTTCTTTCAACTTTACAAAAGTAGAGGTTTGCTGTACCTACCCTATTCATAATTCAAAACGCTATCTGCATCATATCATTATAGGTATTACAAATTGTATAATGAAACATATTCAAAAATTTCCCGGAGGTGATTTAAAGGTTCAGTTTTTACTGCCTGGAGGTTCATTCGTTTGTTATCACAATTTTCGAAGCAATATGCATTGGCTCAGTGGCTCAAAATTAGATTTGAATTGTTGTAATAAACACAGGAAATTTGATGGATTCGAGGTTTTAGTTATTAGGAATAATGTTGCATTACATTCTACAATGCTGCAATTTCTTAGGATTGCAATGACAAGAAAAAGCGAAGCCTTTACAGGTGAGCACTTTTCTTGGTTTCTCGAATTGTGAAAAGTATTTAATTTAATTAAAATTCAAGACGGAGTATACATCCTATACCCATATAATAATCTGGTATCATAATATTTGAACACTCGTTAGCCTATGGAACTTAATATTTCTTGGTACCATATTTCCGTGTAATTCACTGCATATTTTTATCATGTACTGAAAACTGAAAACTTCATGAAGTAAAGTTATTTTCGAATCGGAAATGTGATCATTTCAAATAGTTTTTCGTGTTTTTTATTAAGGTAATTCATCCTTATTACTGATCCCTATCTAATGATGATTAATGCACATATTTAATGTATCGTGGTAAATTGTTTTATTTCGATTTGGTTCCATCTATCTTTGGTGTTGTCAATTCATTCTATGACAACACTACATATTCATGTTTATTGAAACCCAAGGTCAAGAATTTGTGTGGATCAGTGTACCGGTATGAAAATTCACACGCAATATTCAATGCATCAGTGAAAATACTGTGCCGTCCAGTTGCATAGTAGTATATACAAAAGATTTGATCTCATTCGATTCGTCAGAAACTCAGCACGTAAAAGTTTCGACTATACCACTGTTCAACGGACGGCAAAGTTCTCCCTATCTGTCTCCTGATGCATTGAATATCGTTTACTTCTGATGTGAATTTCCATACTGGTATGCATATGGTCATGGTTATGATGCAATAGGTTCTTGATACATCTTTACAAAAATCCGATGTACCTTGATCTTCAGTTGTTAGTACATTGATAAACCCTTCAGGGTAGCATTTCCGAATTTTCACTTAGATCGGTATCCAATACGAAAAAACAATATTCCCTTGGATTTATTTTTTGTTCTGCTACAGAAACTTATTGTGCCTTAAAAATATATGGAAATCTATAATGTTGGCGATAAGAAGGCTCTTGTTAGTCTGCGGACAAACACACATACATATATTTTCTATATACTTCGAGATAGAAAATATCATCTGCTGAGTGAACATATCCTCTGTCATGATACAGTATAAATGAGTTATTTGATCAACTAGGTTATTAAAGCTAGCGACTAATGGTCAATATATTTTAAAGCGTGAGCGGAGCGAACGCGTTAATAGTTCTATACCATTAGTCGTTAGATTAATAACCGGGTTGATTACAAGATTTTTCCGTCGATCTCAATATGAATTGTGCAGGTATAAATTCTTAAATGAAATACATTCTCATTCTGCACAAGACATACATTCGAAATATTATAAATTTCCATGTTTCTATGTTCCAATAGAAATACATGCCAAGTTTTGACTAACTGAAACTTGCGACGTTAATACAGTGAGTTATCGTTGAATTCGATATTTTATGAAAATATTTAAAGTTATTACCTATTTCATAATATAATTATTATTATGGTGAAAGCAGAGAATAATATTAATCGATTGAAATCAACCAATATTAAACTCATACTTCGGAGCTTATTTCATCCTCGTTCAAGACAAAATGCAAGGAAGTGGTACCAAACAGAGCATCTATGGACTATGCTTGATAGGTACCACTTTCTTGCATTTTGTCTTGAACGAGGACGAAATTAGCTCCTAAGAATGAGTTTAATATTGTTTGATTTAAATCGATTAATATTATTCGCTGCTTTCACTATAATGATATTCATGGCGATGTTACGCGTTAAACCTTATTCCTATTATTATTATCAGAATAGTTTGAATCCATATCGTTCATCACTGATTAAGTTATTTTTGAATAAGTGCTCCGTTACATAGAACAATAATTGTTATTTAATCAACTAGGTTATTAAAGACAGCGACTAATGGTCTCGACCTTGACCATTAGTCGCTAGATTAATAACCGAGTTGATTACAAGATTTTCCCGACGACCTCAATGTGAATTGTGTATAAATTCTTGATTGACATACATTCTCATTTTGCACAAGACATACATTTGACATAATAAAATTTCTATGTTCCATTAGAGTTCTGACATTTCTCGTAGTACTATTTTACTTCTACCTGGAATATTGTATCGAATATTTTTAAACGTTTCGAAGATTTCAATAACTTCCATTTTTAATTGAATTCAGAGTCTTAGATATCAACTTAAATACTATCAATAAATGGTAACTATAGAGAGAAATAATAGTACTTTAATCACTGTTGTGTGCAGGGATACCAAATTTTTTCAGGGGGGAAAAGTTTCGAGAATTTGCCAACTGTTCATTGAAGGATTAGAAAAACGATGGTATTTTGGTTTGAAATTCAATGTATTTTTCCTGAGAGAATTAAATACAATTGAAAATTCTGTGGTAATACATTTTTAATTCTGCATTACCAGATCAACACACTTTCCGTCTTACGGATTACACGGTATCTGTTATCATTTGTGTATGATGTGCTTATATCAGCAAAATCAGGAAAATTGAATCATTACACGATTTTTGATTAATTTACTAATAATTGATAAAGGTTTTGCAAAAATCTTTTATGGTTCTTCCAATACGAATAAAAGTGAAAGGAATTTTGCCACGTATGATGATTACAACAGAAATCTAATTGAAGATATCAACTTATAATAACATCGCCATAGAACATTGTCATAGTAAGTTTTGAAATCATTATAAGTTTAGATATATGTTCTGCTTACAAATTATTTTTGCATAATCGTAAAATTATTACATTTTCATGAAATTCAGCAGACATGAGCACCTTATCAATTGTAATTTGAATACTGAATTTCATATTGAAACAAGGGAAATACTCCAGTGACAATAACTTCGAAACCACTGATCTGGCGATCTGGTCCGCTGAAGAACTCAAATGAGATATTCAGGTCTCACACCTATCCTGAAAATGTCTACTTTCAAACTTTCTCCGTTCGAAGGTTATGTGTGTATAATTTAAGACCAGCAATACTGGCTAGAGTTTTTTTTTTCAAAATCTTTTTAGATTCGATTCTGAACAAATGTAGGACAAATATGCTCGTCGCTGTCTTAGTTCAAAATATCAACTTTGGCATTGATCGGAATTAATTACCGGAAAAAATTACAGACATTTGGGCGACACGATAGCACCGCTGTTCCCCTAGAAACAAGCGCGCAAAAAATACTGCCCAAGCGAGCGGAATAGCGCAAGTTGATACCAGATGGTTTTTTATGACACAATCCATGCGGCGAATCTGAAGTCGCATCCACACTATGCCGAACGACATCATTCGACACGTTCGGGGCGACACGTTCGATTCGACAATCGGTGTGGACGTGTCGAACGATAAACGGTTCGACTCAGTTGTGAGCGAGCATTGAAAGTGAAAGGAAGTTCAATTTAGAGAGAGACGGCATGTGAAAACGCAGCGCTTTTGGATGCAACTGAACCCCATTCGGCCCATTCGACAGTCGACACGTCCAGACTGAATGATTCGATTCGACTTCCTTTGATCGGGACCGCGCTCAGTCGGGTTGGAAGCGACATGATTCGATTCGACTTCTACAACGTCCACACTTATTCGACTTTGTCGAACGACACAAGTCGAATGATGTCGTTCGGCATAGTGTGGATGCGACTTGAGAAATTCACAACTATCTGCTGTGGGATATGGGATAACGTAAAAGATGAAAAATTATTCATTAACTGTTTGGTAACGTTATCGGGAATAATACCTACCATTTATTGCTGGTAATACACATTAGGCCAAATACCCTAAATGTACTTTAACACAAATTCTCTACATGCTTTTGTCGTGTTGAACGTTGACTTGGTTCTACAGATTTTATAATCAGTATTTTCGGGTTTTTCTTGAAAAATTCAATTTCATTCATATTTTATGACAAGTTTTAGGAAATATGTATTACGATTTCCTTGCAATTTTTCCAACTGTTCCGAAAGTTTTTCAACTGGCTCAAAATTTTGCCAAATGCTCCGAAATTTTTCCAACTACATACATACATATTTCGAAAAATTCCCAACTGCTTCCAAAATGTTTCCAACTGTTTCGAAATTTTGTCAACATTTTCGAAAAACAAATAACTGCTTCGAAAAATTGCTAACTCTGATCAATATAAGGCCCACCCCTCGACCAACTCCATTGAAATTTTTCCAACTGCCTCGAAATTTTTCCACCTACATACACATTTCGAAAATTTTCCAACTGCTTCCAAAATGTTTCCAACTGCTTCGACATTTTGTGAACAACTTTGAAAAACTACCAACTACTTCGAAAAATTGCTAACTCTGGTCAATATGAAGCCCGCCCCTTGATCAACTCCATTGAAATTTTTTCAATTATTCCGAAATTTTTCTAACTGCTTAGGAATTTGTTCAACTGCTTCGAAATTTTGTCAACAACTTCGAAAAACTACCAACTGCTTCGAAAAATTGCTAACCCTGATCAATAGATATTAGCCAATCCGTGGACCAACTCCATTGAAATTTTTCTGAGTGTTTTGAAATTTGTACGACTGCTTCGACAATTTTTCCAACTGCCTTAAATACCCTACTTAATAATCTTTCATTTTTTAAGCAGTTTTGATGTGGGTTAAAACTGAAGTAGATATTATATAACTATTGAACAGGACATGGAAACATGCTGGATAAAATAAATGTAAGCGTTTTGAAATATTTATTCAAGAAAAATAAACTCATCAAAAAAATTAAAAAAGCTGAAAAACATGCAGTGCTCAACAATTTTTGACTCGCATACCATTTTCCTAAATATGTATCTTGAGATATCAGTCTTGCAATAGCATTGCTGGGTTTGTCCTTCCACCATTTTCCCTGCAAAAATGAAATAAATTTTTGTATTTTTCCTGATTGACAGACAAAATAATATCGAGTATTATTTAGTGGAATATATCGTGCTATAGTTTCTTAATGTGTGAAATAATAGAATTTTCAGCCAGAAGTGGTCCCAAACTACTGGTTTGGCTGTCTTCAAACTTCTACAGTTCTTGAGATATAATGATTTGAAATTTCTTTTTTCAACACTAGAAATCTATACTGTTGAATATTTTATATTTAGCGGCTTGATATCGATACACCGAATACAAAATATTATCCTTCGAATTGAATAGGTATTGAAGAAAAAAGATTCGCTTTCTCAATTTGAAAATCCAAAAATATTTAATCAAAAATGATTCATCTATATTTCACATCTAATAAAAAGAATCAGAAGGAAAATAATGTTTGTTTAAGAGTTTAAAGTGTTTTCCTGACGACGGCGACGGCTGGAGAATGCTGGCCGAAACGTTGAACAGGAGATGTAATTATGATGGAAATAGTCCAAATAATATCTCATGACAACAACATTGAACCTATAAGCCGGGATGTCTTCAATATGGAAAATTTGTGTTGGGATAAAATATACATACAATTACAATGGAAATTTCACGTAACCCTATTTTCTCACTCACACCTACATGCAAATCAAACAAATTCCATAAAATTTTGACAATACATACCTTGTAATAATCATGAATAGCTTGATTTCCACGTTTCAAATATTTTTCATATCTAGCGGCTACAGCACGCCTAACCATATTGTCCCTCCATTTTATTCCCAAAATTCCTCCAGTTAATGTCCACTGCAAAAATGGAGCTAGATGCTTATTCAGTCTGGACCATATAAGACATGCAGGAGCCCACGATACTGAAAAAATTCAAATTATCATCAGATGAAACAAGTAACGTAAATATGAGTTTTTGTGAAGGTGCTTCAAAAAAGAGGAATGAAAAATACATACATCTAAGAAACAACAGTGGAACATCTGACACAATGATCTATTAGAACATTTTACCACGATTCAATAATAGCAGTTATTGAGAGTGTCCATACTTTTTTATCTAGGAAAAATTCATCAAAACTGTCTATTTTCAACGTAGATTGTAGATTATTAAGGAGATTACATTCCATTGTAATTGAGAATAAATTATATAAAATAAACTCGCCCTCCAGTTCCAGATCCCCAATGAAGTCCATTATCCGAAAGGGCTTCAGGGAGGAAAATTCTCCTGTCCAAGACATTCTTTACGTGGGCTCGCAATGGTGAGGTATTCTGTTACTGAATGCCACAGAATCTACACTCGTCGGTTACTGCCAAGCCAATTCTCCTTAGATGCTTCCTAAGATGACAATGTCCTGTCAGAATGCCAGTGAAGAGGCGTAACTTATTTTCAATGAGATCCAAATACTGTTTAGTCCTTGCAGTTTTAAAGTTCCGGATGAACTCTTCGGAATGATTTATTCCCGGTAGCAGGCGCGGATTCAAGCCCTACTTTTGGGGGGGGGGACTTTTAGATATTCAGAAACCAAAAGTTACTAGTATTTTAGGCAATGTTAAATTGACTCAATTGAGTAGCCTCCAATCCAAACTCCACTCAGAAGTTGGGTCAAATTAAATGTTTGCCCTTAGTGCAATTATTTCACCCTGAATATGCCAGCAAAATTTTAGGTGGCCGAGGGCCATTTGGGTTTTCCAAGCCCCAGATGCGACAATTTTGCTTGTTGACGGAGCCACCAAGGTGGAAATGGGCCTCATCACTCAAGATGATTTTTGATGGAATTCCATTTCATTTTCATGCATTTCAACGACCCAATCAGCAAAGACCGAATTTGTTGAGGATCGGCCGGCTTGAGTTCTTGTGTTAACTGAACTTTATAAGCCTTAAGAACCAAATCTTTATGCAAAATACGGTTTAATGACGTTTGTGGAATGACCAATTTCCAAAGAACGAAGAGGAATGGGCAAACCTGGGTTTACTTCAACACTTTCGGCTGCAGCACCAATATTTTCGGCTGCTCTTGAGCGACGTGCACGGGTTTTATTCTTCACATCACTAACTTGTCCCAACAGCTCGAATTTTCCACCAATTTTCTTTATTGTGGTTCGACAAGGTGCTTCATGACGACCCAAAAATGTTCGAGTTTACGAACCGTCTCTGCTAAATTTTCACCATTTTTATAGAGAATTTTAATAATTTCAGTGCGTTCTTGAACTATGTATCGTTCCATTTTCATTACCGGCATATTTTCTTTTTGTCAAATGTCAAAAAATGGCACCTCTCATTGGAAAACCCTTTAGAGGAGAAAGAAAATATTGGTGAGTCCCTTTTATTGTTTTTTCTTTTTTTCAATTTTATTGTAAGTTAGAAATGAATTTCGAGCTAGCCGGAGTTCTAGCGTTACAGTGTGTTAGCCTCTTCATTTCCTTTCATTCCTGAGTGACCAGGAACCTAGATTGTAGATGCCTTGTTGTTCTTGCCTACTTCGTTGAGTTTTTTGGCACTCCCATATCAGTTTTGAGTCTATGAGATAGGAGTGCTTTAATAGCAGTTTGACTATCAGAATGGACCACTATGGCATATCCTTGACAGTTTCCTTCCATGTTTCTATCTTGCGATTTTTTCTGCATGAAAAACACTAATAGGAGAATAACAATAGTGTATACTTGATTCTTGATCCTTACACTCCAGAGCCGGACCCTATCGTGACTTCTAAACCATAAGCCATTTGACGATATTTATATTTATATTTTGAGTAGTGTATTCCATTTCCCACAGCATCGAGTTGAGGTTTTTCTCGTTGCTTACTCTTTTTATCATAACATCACTAGGTAGGTTCGCTGATTGAGATTTTCAACCTATCCCAATAAATGTTCATTGCCGCGTTTGATATCAAGACATTTTTCAAAAGAAAAAAATCATAATCAGCATGTTTCTGCGAATGACTGTGTTACAAGAGGTATCAAAGGAAACCTATCTCAAGCTCGATGATTTATACCGACATTGAAGGCTTCCCCATTTTTTCGAGTGTATGAGCGAATATGAACAATTTATTACTTCTTCTGAGACACTGGGAGTGTGCACAATTCAATTAAAATTGAGAATCGAATGATTTTGATTAGGTACTCACTATATGTAGTATTATTTTGGAATTCTTCATCGAAAGCTAGAAGATCTATCATTTCTGAGTCCGTTACACATTGCTTCGAACATGTTATTAAAGCAAGGGCATGTTCCACTTGAGTTGTACCAATAATGGTTTCCAATTCTTCCAACATTAACTTCAATTGGTCATCTACATGACCTTTCGGTACAATATCATGTTCTTTATCTGCCCACCAAGAAGTTTGCCAAGCTAAAACCTAAACCATATAAACATAATAATTAATAATTCTAATTGATGAGGAATTATTTTTATTTTTGAAAACTAATCAGTTTCGATTGAGGTTTTCAGTAAAAGATTCTTTTGCGAATTTCAACTTCATAGAAGTTTGAATTAAGCTTGATCAATTATCTCTATTTTATCACATGCCTACACATGAATATAATTTAAGAAATGATATTGTGTATACCTATATTTCCCCAATGTACAGGTGATTCATGGTCGCTGGCACCTTGGATGTTTAGGTAGCCGGAAGTACAAAGTTATTGCTAATAATAATACAAAATGAATTCGAATATCTCCATTGGTATAAAAATTTGCTTTCATTTTGAAAATATCTCAATTTGGGTATAAAAAAAATGTTATATTATTGAAACGAAATTTAATGCTCTCTCAGTAGGTATATTTCTATTAACAGGGCATGACATTTGGATTTTTATGGTTTTTGTATGTCTTTGTAATCCTTTGGATATTGATCAACCCTCCCCTCCGTGTTTGGAAACATATTATGTATATTATAGGAGAATGAAACACAGAATATTGGTAATCTACAGGGTGTCTGTGAACAAATGCAAAGGGGTATGATTCCTCAATGAAAATAGGCAGGTATAGTTCATATAATTTTTTTTCGAAATCGACCTCCCTTCCAATATGCAGCCTTTGCGATGACTAGTTGATAGTTTTTAATTTTTTTAGGAGTCCTAAAGAATACTGAGACATGAAACTATACATAATATGATTCATTAATTAGATGTTCTTTCTTGATGCCATAACTTTATTATCAGGGGTTAAAAATAACAACCCCTTATGATTTCATTTCAGAAATTGTTTTCGTGGGACCGATTTTCGGAAAATAATATTCTATTATGATTTCCATTCCATTCTGGAGGAAAAAAGTCTTTTGCAAAATTTCGATACAGTCGATACTTTTCTCGGAAAAAATAAAAACTTACAAGCAGTTATGATCACTGTTCATTCCATTTCATCGTATGTTCCATAGAATTATTATTTTGGGATATTGTTTATGCTCAAAATTGGTGGAAAAAAAAGATTTTCTATGATTCTTTCGACAGTTTTCGGTTTCAGAAGAGTTGAATTTTTTTGATAAATGGCAGTAAGAATAGTTATTTAACCCACTAGGTTATTAAAGACAGCGACTAATGGTCAAGATATTTAACGCGTGAGCGGTGCGAACGCGTTAATAATTCGAGACCATTAGTCGCTCGATTAATAACCGAGTTGATTAAAAGATTTTTCGACGATCTCAATATTCATATGTATTTCAATCAAGAATTCATACACAATTCATTGTGTATGAATTCTTGATTGAAATACATTCCCATTTATACAAGACTTACATTTGACATAAGAAAATTTCTATGTATCTATGTTCCAGTATAGTTTTGACATTTCTCGTAGTGCTTCTGAATACTTGTGAACGGTAGCCATGAGGATTGCACATTAAAATAGCCGAAATTGAGCATTAAAATAGGTCATTAATGATCAATTTCGTACACATTAAAATCACCTTTTATTTCGGGGTTGGCGAAAGGATAAATTACTCAGTTATAAGAATGGCGGTTCATTCGAATTTGCATTTGGCAGATAAGTATGCACTTTTGATACGGTTTGGTCGATGGAAATTCGACATATGCTGGGTGCTTATATTAGGAGCGCTATCCATATCTGTAGATAACCCTTCATAGCATGTTTGCAAAGTTTTACCAACGACTAGTAGCCCAGTCAAATTAGATGAAAAAGGGGTCAACCTCGGAATGAAAGATAATAAGCTGAAAATTGGTATGGACCTTTGTTTTGTCATTCTAAAAGTTGTCTCAAAAGTCACAATTGCTATGTGCCGGCATCTTAAGATATTGAAGGTCAAAGGTCATAAAAATCGGTTTTTTGCGAATATCTGCCTTCCTATTGCTTAAATGAGATTTGCAGTTATTATAAAAGTTGTAGACTATAAAATTGTCTACAACTTTTGTTTGAACTTTTTTTTCATACGACCAACCGTTTTGGGGTAGAGCGCGAAGAGTGCGCAGCGTTCAGTCATATATGACCTATAGCTAGCTGACAAAGGAAAATTTGGGGAAGGAATGCAATATACTGGTCATAACAGGGCGGTCAGAACGAATGCTTTGGAGGAGGCAGTACTAAATTTTGTTGTGTAACCAACCGGAATCCAGCACCAGGAAAATTGCTAAGGAGCTGAACACTACAAGAGATGTTGTGTGGAAAATATTAAAAAAAATTGTTATATCCATTCCATATTCAGCGTGTACATGCATTACTACAGCGCGATTTCCTTCCTAGAATAAATTTTTGTAGTTGGGTATTGACAAAATTATTGAAAACCCAATTTTTTTGCTAGGTGCTGAAAAATTATTTGATCGGTACTTTTTTTTTACTCGTAATCCATTGGATTTTTGTATATGGGGTCATCTTAAATCTTTAGTTTACACGACGTCAATATTGAACATAAATAATTTGAAAGATCGAATTGTAGCATCATGTGAAATCATGAAAAATACTACCGGGATATTCGAAAGAATACGAAGGTCTATGAGGCAGAGAGCGTGTATTTTAGCGAGAGGTAGTCATTTTGAACATTTATTATAGTTTTGCGTTATTGCATCTAAAAAAAAATTTAAACTACTGTTATCAATTATGCTTATTAACCGCAAGAAAGTTCTATTTGTGAAATTAAAATATTACGGATATAATTTTCTTCCGGAAATTAGTAAATAAACCTTCAGAAAGATTTATAGAACATCTTTATCTCCTGTCATAGACATACAACATCTTAGAAAATTCATTCTATGGAACACTTATACGATGAAATGGAATGAACAGTGATCATTACTGCTTGTTAGTTCTAATTTTTTCCGAGAAAAGTACCGACTGTATCGAAATTTTGCAGGAAAATTTTTTTCTCCAGAATTGAATGAAAAACCATAAGAAAATTTTATTTTCGAAATTCTATCACATGAAAACAATTTTCAACTGAAAATCATAGGGGGTTGTTATTTCAACCCCCAATAATGAAGTTATGAGATCTAAAAAATTTGTGTGAGTAACGTCTACTTAGTGCTTCATGTTATGTATAATTTTATGACTCAGTGTTTTTGAGAAGCAGTAAAAAATTAAAAACTGTCAACTCGTCATCGCCTTCCAAAGGCTGTATCATGGAAGGGGGGTCGATTTCGAAAAAAATTTATATTGACTACCCCTGCTTATTTTCATCGTGGAATCATTTCCCAAAGTCTTTTGCATCTGCTTACAGACACCCTGTATACCGCAAATTTCAGCTTTCTGGGATGCTGAGTACCGTTGGTTACGATGTTCGATTGATGATATATTTTATACGAAAAATAAGAAAATCAATCAATTTCCACCCTGTATTTACTACCATAATTTCTGGTGTTTATTCGTAATTATTTTATCTCACCTTGGAATAAAGCGGCAGAGTGCACTCCTGTACCGACTTCAGAACGCAATCTTGTATTTTGGAATTGACACTATGATTATATTGCATGACACTGGACATAAGAATACCCTTCGCTTCTTGTTCACCCAAGAGAGGCATTTTGATGAATTTACCATTAGGTAATTTCTGCTTTAAGTCGGAATACATCGGACTCTTTTCTGATACAGACAAGATGAGTTTGATATTTTCTGGTAAAATTTGTGGTAGCCAGTCTATTGTTTTCGAGCTGTACGCTCTGACTTGGTCCAGACCATCTATAAGAACTATGAGCGGCCTCTGAAGACAACTGGCACCAAGAAGAGAAGGAAGGACTCTTTTGTAGGTCTCTAGATTCTGTAATACAAAATTTGAGTTAGTTTCTGCTAGATTTCTCATTAGAACATCGGCAGGACGAATTCAGTCAAATGAAAAGCATTCCTGAAACCATTTGATTCTATTATATATAGGGTGATAGTGAATGCTCGTCCAAAAATATGAACAAAAGATTTTATTAATTCACTCTGTAGAATGCACCGTTTTCGAGATAAAGGGTTTTGCGAATATCTCCAGAAACTTTTATCGTAAAAAAAATCATAGAAGCTGTGTATTTTGCGATCTTAATTGGTGAAGCTTTGAAGGGTTCCGGTGCGTTTTCCTTCCATCTTCTACGCCAATAAAGTTTTGAGGCTCACATTTGAATCAATTGAATCGGTAATGCCAAACAAAATAAGGGTACTCTTGGTCATACGCTCTGAGGTCCACCGTTTTTCAATCATATTGAAAAACATGGCCAATTTGTTGATTGTTATTTAAAAAAAATGTTTTCAACATAAGAGTCGACTCTAGAGAGTATGACCAGGAGAACCATTTCTGTGTAGAAAACATTGGCGGTTCATATGGGCGTTTCAAAAACATTACTTTTTCCATGAGCGTAGAAGTTGGGGTAAAACCACCCACACACTTCAAAACCTACATCTATTGAGAAACAAAAAAAATTCCGCGAAAAACATAGGTTATTATAATGAGATAATACTCACCAAAGCTGTTTCAATACTATAAGAGGAATCGGGAATATTCGCAAAAAACGATTTTTTTTCAATTTCAACGGTGCATTTCAGAGGTAAATTGGGAGAATGTTCTTTCATACTTTTTGACGAGCTATAACATCCTGAAGTTTATCGCACTAATTCATTAACATTCTGTATTTCATGTCTATAACGTTGATTTTAATATTTTGATATTAACAGTAATCAATAATAACTTGTCACATCCTCCAGTTGGTTTTAATGAATTTCAATGAATTAATCTTGGAATTTTCATTGGTGTGAATTCTTCTGGACCAAAACATACTCATAATATGGCTTATTTAGTGCTCAGTTTTATTATTCTAAATACTGATTTTGTATTTTTCTCTAAATTAATACCGTAACAAACTCAAGTAGTTCTTGACTTGAGATTTATAGTAGGGGAGCACACGTAGCTAAATCGGGATTAAAGGAGAGCGTCCACCTATCGGCAGCGGACGAAGCGGATTTTAGAATTCTTTGTATAGAATCCGATTCGTTCGGCGTGGGTAGGTGGGCGCGCTTCCATTAGTTTCTATACAAAGGATTCTAAAATCCGCTGCGTCCGCTCCGTCCGCTTCGTTCGCTGCCGATAGGTAGACGCTTACCTTTACTCGAGCGTCAAGAGACCTATTGCGTTGCGAAGCTCAGATGATAAGAAGAAAAAAAAATTTATATAATATATACTTCATCGGTGCCGGGTGGGCTAAGTGGCTATAGATCTTCAAAAATGTTAAAAAAAACTGTTGCATGGACTTACTCGAGCCCGTCAGATATTGAAAGTATCCATGTCTTACGTATTTCTTAAAATGTGAGAATTATCGTTTCCATGGATGGAATTGAAAAACAATGGATTAATTCGAGCGCGTCAGATTTTTTAAGGAGGTGTTAAGTGAACCTTTGACATACTCGAGCGCGTCAGATCAAGATATATATGGTTCATCTGTATGGCCTAGACGTGCTGTCTCTTAATCTGACGATAATCTGGAGGGATTCTCCTAATCTGACAATTTAAATGATTGGGAAAGCCCATCTACTTCACGGTAGTTGGCATCACTGTTCCGTCTATCGGCGAGTGAATATCAAATGATGGCGGGATTACAGGAAGATATCGTATATATTAGCGCGATAAAATTTGCGGCAATGCCAAACTTAAAGATGAAGTTTATTTTTAACAATCTAGGTTTGATTGCAAGAAAAAATGTGGACATTTTATAAACTTCAAAACCTACACCATTTTATAATTCTCATATTCATAGTAAACTATCTGTAGTTTGGAATCCAAAATATTCGGTGTACAATGCCAGGCTCGAGAGAATTCAGAACAGATTTTTTAAGTTTATTTCTTTCATAACCAACTTCCGTTTGACACCTGAAAATCCCGAAAACTATATTCCTCGTTTTGATCAGTTTGGTTTCATTTCCCTTGAAAATAGAAGATGCCTTTCTCGTATATAAGCTCCTGAAGAATATCTATAATTCTCCTAACCTTTTTCCTCCATAACTTTCAATGTTCCATGTAGTTTCGTCAGAAGTAGTGATACGTTCCACTTCCATATCCCTTTCGTAACACTAGCGCAATGAATTCAACTTCTTCAGGATGATGCGATGTTGTAAATCTTTAAGTAATTTTGAATGTTTCGTCTAAGTAAAATTCAATAAAACAAAAGCTCAAAAAATATACTTATGTCAATAGGATATTTTCTTTTTTTCTATTGGTCGTTTTCTTGCTAAATTCACGATACTGTATACTTCTCTCTTTATATATTTGCTTAAACTCATGCTTACCTGTTTCATTGATTTACCCACTTATTTTTTGTGTTTTTCTTTTTTTTGTTAACTATAAAGCTGCTCTATCAGATAAGTTAACTGCGTTTTCTACATGTAAGAAATTAACTGTTTTTACACACTTTGTATTTCTAAATAGTGGATAGTGTGTTGTAATGAATAAATAAATATTAACTTACGTGGGTACAGTAACATTTATGACCATAAGTAAGAATTGAACATTGGTTGGTGATAGAGCTCAATAACTGTTCAATAGTACTTGATTGTGAGCTAATTCCAATAAATCTCAATATGAGAAATGCTTCTGGGATCCACTGGGAGCAACACTGAGCTACTCTGGCTAGGAGTGTGGTTTACCACAACCTTCTGGTCCATATAAAACTAGCGGAGAATCACTAGGATTATTGATATACCTGAAATAATCATCGTATGAATGTTACAATTGAATTAGTTGCAACAGCTTCATTCATTTAAAATGTGTTGAGGAATATGAAATGGGCAGTAATAGTTATGTAATAAACTAAGTTATTAATGACAGCGCGCGACTAATGGTCAAAATATTAATTAATAATTGTATGGGACCATTAGTCGCTAGATTAATGAAAGAGTGGATTAAAAGATTTTTCCGTTGACCTCAATATGAATTGAGAATTAATGTTTGATTGAATTCATCGTTATTCTACAGAAGACATACTTTTGATATAATAAAATTTTTATGTTTCTATGTTCTAGTTTTGACATTACTTGTATTTCTGAATACTATGCGTTCAGTTGCCCATGACGATTGCACATTAAAATAGCATAAATTGAGTAATGAACTCAGCTTTTATTTTGAAGTCGACGGAAAATATCTTTAATAGACAAGTGCTGAAACCTTTCAGCACTGGAAAAATATGAAAATAATTTGAAGTAGAATGAAACCTATTGGGAAACCATGAGAATACAACAAACATGAAGGGACAAATAATTCACATGCGATCGAGGTGGAAAACTGATAGTGGGTAAGTTTAACAGGTGAGAAACGGTTTATTTCGATTACCCGCAAAACTTACAGTCCTATAAAAAAGTTAAATAGCGGAAATGTAGGTAATAAAAAGAGCTACAACTTTTGTATTTACACTTTTCAACATTACCTCAAAACTATTGTGAAAAACACAGTTTTCGTTTTTTTATATTCATTTTTCGCGAAATTTTTTTTTATTATTTTTATTTCCTTTTTATTTCCCGGATATACTGTAATTTGATTCAAAATCTTCATTTTTACAACTGAAATTGACCCAAATTTTCAGCGTTTTTTCTTTATTGAAATCAATTTTCTCAATTTAAAGTTCTGAATATACATTATTATGGTAAATGATCCCAGAAAATACGAAGAACTGTGCTGCAGCCTTAGACAAAGGAAGAGTCCTTAGTCTAAGGCTGCAGCTGTAAAACTGGATGCTACATTTCGAAAATTAGCTGCCAAAAACATGGTTTTAAATACCAGCCACCTTTCAAAATATTACAACTAGTTTCATTGCATGTATTTTTTGAAAACATGCACATATACATAGTTCTATATAGCGTACCAAAGAACTAACGTAACTCAATAATTCTTGTACGAAAAATTGTTAAGGAAAATTCTCGCACCCGTGGTATGTTCGGTTCTCAAATGTTTCCGTGTAGCAGCCAAATCGTACAGGGCGTTGCATAAAATATGGCCATTCAAAATTTCTGTTCATCAATATCTCTGACAAAACAAAACCAATCGGAATGAAATATTGTGGCAACATGAAAGACTCTCATAGTGAGCCTCATGCAACATTTTTTGGCGTTAGTGTGAACACTATCATGAAAAATTCAATTGGAATATTGGAAAGAAGAAACTTCATACTTCCATAACAAGATATTGGATTCTATTGAAATTTATTTTGTGAATGAAGATTGATATACTGAACGGTTATGCAAAATTTCAAAAAGATCGCATTATCTGAACCATAGAAAATCAATTGGAATATTGAAAAGAAGAATCTCTATATTTCCATAACAAGATATCCGGTTCGAGTGAAATCCATTTTGTGTATGAAAATTGATATAGATACTCAATGTTCATGCAAAATTTCAAGAGGATCGCATGATCAGGACCATAGAGTTAAATTTTTCAATTGTCATGTTTTTGGATATTTCAGATTTTTAATAACTTCCAAAATATTATTCCGATGGAGTTGAGATTTTGAATTTACATGTTTAGTATCAATCTTATGTACAAATTTAGAATTTTGAGGTAGGTTATAGCCTCATTGCTCCACCAATGAACGAGTGCTCAAAAGCAGCTGCCCAGGGATTTCTTAAATTTTTTGGATTTGATATTTCTCACCCCCTTCGCCCTGCACCCCCTACTTCTTTTTTCAAGAGGGAATATATGGGTGGTGATACATCAGCGATATGTAATTTTATAACCTATTCAGCGATGTGGCTAAAAGTAGACTTGGTTGTGCCGCTTTCTTATTAAACAATTTGGAGATAATTCACAATTTGTCATGATAAAGTACTGCATCAGACCATAACTCTCCTGCAAATAATAACTAAGAAGAATTAATTGATCCATGGATTTGTGACTTCGAAAGCATATATCTCTAAGCTTTTTTAGAATTTGAAGGAGAGTTTTCAAATTCAAAAAAACTTGGGGAGTGGTTCAGAAATTACAAATTCATGGATTCGTGCATTTTCCTTCATAATAATATTACCTACTGAAAAATAAAGTAGAGGGGTGCGTAGGAGGTGAGAAATAAAAAATTAAAAATTTTCAGAAAAGCTCTCGTTCATTGGTGGAGCAATGAAGCTATGACCTCAAAATTTTGTATAGGACTTGAAATTGATACTTGATAATGAATGCATAATCTCAGCACGATCGGAATAATATTCTGAAAATTATTCAAGAACTGAAATATGTAAAAACTTCACAATTGAGACAATCAAATTCTATGGTTCTGATGATGCGGTTCTCTTGAACATTCAGTATATCTATCTCTACTCTCAAAATAAATATTACTCGAATCGGATATCTTGTTATGGCAAAGGATTCTTTTCAATAATCCAATAAAATTTTCCATGGTTCACATGATGCGATCCTCTTTAAATTTTGCAGGAACATTTAGAATAATATGAATCTTCATTCACAAAATAAATTTCACTCGAATCAAATATCTTGTTATGGAAATATGAATATTCTTCTTTTTCACTACTCCAATTGAATTTTCCATGGTTCTGTTAATACTATGGCCACAAAATCTTGCATGAGGCTTATTATGAGCAACTTGCATGTGGTCGCAGCATTTCATTTCGATTGGTTCCGTTGTGTCTGAGATATTGAGGAACAAAAATTTAGAATGACCACTTTTTATGGAACATCCTTCACGATTGGCTGGTTAACGAACTTAACCGCGGCATTTGGGAACTAAAACTACCTGAAATTCGTCATCAGGGAGTCGAACGCTATCGTGTGTGACCATTTTTGGCCAAAAATTCGAAAATTACAGATATTTGGGCAAAACGATATAGCACTCTTTTAAGTAAAACGATCGCTCAAGAAACATAGGATAAATTGCTTTTGAAATTGAGTATTAACGGGTGCGAGGATTTTCCTTAATACTCGTAATTCTTCGTACAAGAATAATTGACGAGTTACGATACTTTTTTGGCACGCTGTATGTTTTAAAAACTGCTTTCAGCTTTGAAATGCCTAAATGGAAGGATTAAGATTTCTTATTAACATTAATTTCACTCACTCTTTCATTTCATTGATAGTCTTCTCTCTATTTATACTACATTGAGCTGCTTTTTGACAGAACCCAGTCTGTTGGTTCAATTCTTCGAATACTGGAGCTTCTATTCCATAACTTGGTTTCAGCACTAACTTCACTTGATGCTCTTCGATAATGCTATTTATCATTTCTACTAAATGTTTTTTCAAATGTACATTAACTTGTTCCACATAGTTAGCATGATCTGGAATATCCACATTCAAGCCACCCTCTACGTATCGTACAGATATGCGAACGATGTGTTTTTCAGCTAGTTGATCCTGAAAATTGGATTAACTCATAAATAGGGAATTCTTTAATGAAGGGTGTTTCAAAACAAGGTGATCCACTCTGTGGGATAGGTAGAAAACTGAAAAATAATTGGGGTTCGTTCAGGAAAAATTTTTCGTATCGATAGAGAGCGTTGAAGAAAAAAATTACACACCTTTGAAATTTTGCCGAAACTACTGGCAATATTGCAATGAAAATTTATACGAATACGAGATACTAGCGGCCCGGTGCGTGCTTCGCTACGTATGAGGCATAGTAATAAGCTTCGAAATAAAACAAAAAATTAAAATTTATTTCTTTCTGTAATTTCGAATGTATGAAACTGTTCAACAAAACCCACTACAAAAAACATAATGTAAATGTTTATATTATATTTATCAGCAATAAACACAAAGATATACTATCAAACGTTATTTCTTAACTATGACAAAGAGTAAAAACTGAAAAATTAAAAGGAATTGGGTACTATTACTATGGTAGATCTATATAGGTTAGTCTAAAACATTTTGATAAACAATATTTTTGTTTTTCCATTCTCAGCATGAATAAATAAACAATTGGGAGTACCGACTCTGGAACAGGTAACATAACGTTGGCCATGTGAAGTACATGATTCCTCCAAATTCACACACAAAGTGTTTGACCTTGGGCCTTGTTTATGGACATCGCAAATGATAAACGCACAGGATATTGTAACCGTTTGAATTCAAATTGCATATCAGTTGGAATCATAGGGATACGCAGTATCAAACACACTTCTCCTTTCATTTACCAGTAGATAGTAGCTTCAATAAAATTTGGCAATAACTTTTTCACTGCCAATCTGGTGGCATTACACAGTTTTGGTGGATTAATGTTTCGCAACAATATAATCAAAAAACCAACTTTCAGATTCAAGCAATGCGGTGGTTTACCAGCCGGTTTCAATTAATTAAAAATTGAATTTGATAATTCATTGCCTCATCTTGATTCAAAACACTGTCAATTGATTTATACCGATTTGGAAATTCACATCGAAAACATGCGATATACAAGGCATCAGACAGAGAATTCTTTCCTCCAGTTGCTCAGATGAATAGGCGAGATAATCAAGTGCGATAACTGAATGAATTCAACTGTCTCACTGCGATAATCTAGTCTTGTCTCTCTCTTATCGCAGTATGGTAGGGAACCCGCACTCAACGTATAGAATTTTTAATTTGTCAGGCTGCCCGTAATACTCGATTCAAGTATTTACTGTTGCCTACCATACTAAAG
This sequence comes from Propylea japonica, assembly GCA_013421045.1. Taxonomy (NCBI): domain Eukaryota; kingdom Metazoa; phylum Arthropoda; class Insecta; order Coleoptera; family Coccinellidae; genus Propylea; species Propylea japonica. The sequence continues at coordinate 17,654,419 of CM024241.1, read as the reverse complement.
AACTACTCTCCTCTAAATGATAAGAGAGAGACAAGGCTAGAATAACGAAGTAAGACAACTGAATTCAGTGTGTTACAGCAAGTGATTGTCTGGACTATTCATCTGTGCAACTGGAGGGAAAAATTCTCTGTCTGATGCATTGTATATCATACAGGTTTGGAAATTCACATCTGAAATATATGATATACAATGCATCAGACAGAGAATTTTTCCCTCCAGTTGCCACAGATGAATAGTCCAGACAATCACTTGCTGTAACACACTGAATTCAGTTGTCTTACTTCGTTATTCTAGCCTTGTCTCTCTCTTATCATTTAGAGGAGAGTAGTTCTTTAGTATGGTAGGCAACAGTAAATACTTGAATCGAGTATTACGGCAGCCCTGACAAATTAAAAATTCTATACGTGAGTGCGGGTTCCCTACCATACTGCGATAAGAGAGAGACAAGACTAGATATCGCAGTGAGACAGTTGAATTCATTCAGTTATCGCACTTGATTATCTCGCCTATTCATCTGAGCAACTGGAGGAAAGAATTCTCTGTCTGATGCTTGTATATCGCATGTTTTCGATGTGAATTTCCAAATCGGTATATTTCAGATGTGAATTTCCAAACCTGTATGTCGTGACTATACCTGCCAGTTTCGCTTGAATTTGGAAATTAATGGCATTATATGAATGTTCTTCGGTGCTAAAATGTCGCGTTCTCTCAACCAATCATGATTTCTGTAATTCTGAAGAATATTCGGAAAAACACATTCAATCAACTCATCTATCGATTGCGTAATAGTACAAAAATTGTTCGGTAAAGTGATCAATCCGTTGATACTGTTGATTTGTATTTTGCAATCACTAATTTCTAACAATTGTTTTGAAAACTCATGGGCAGTTGCATCATTATTTAGGTGAATACGCATATAAATATTCAGTGTCAATTTTCGTACATATCTCCAAAGAACTGATGACTTCAAACAGGCATTTATTTCATCAGCAGGAGTTGATCGAGGAATGACAAGCAATGTTTGACGAAAGTCCCCTGGCAGCAATATCAGAGCACCACCAAAAAGCTGTTGACTACCGCGTAAATCTTACATTCTTGCAATTCTAATATTTCAATTCGTTCACCTCTCAAATCCAACCCAAACTGCAAATGGCCGCCGTTTGCTTCAAAATTTTTGACAGGTTCGCCATCTAGTTCGTATTATAAGAGTACAGAAAGAAAAGAAACTGCCTTGCATTCGTAGTAAGTACTAAAAAACGACTACATTTTTCATTTTATATTCGACCAATAGATGGCACGGAAAATGAATTTGTATATAAAATCAGTAGGTAATGTTGATTTTACACTTTTTCAAGATTTCTTTTGAATTTTCTATGTACAAACCTTCCCTAGACTTCCAGACCAAAATTAGCCAAATCGGTAGAGGCGTTGTTGAGTTATAAATAGACAACGAAAAGTGGCATTGATTTATATTATATTAGATGTTTCGGAAGCTGATACAAAAATGAATGTGTTTTTATATATTATATTTAATATTAGATTTATTGAGCAAAATTTCAAACATAATTTTTATTTTACACCAAGAAGGTACTCTTGAATAAACTCGTTACTGTGTACCGTTTTCGAAATATTCTGATTTAAAAATTATAAAGTATCAAAAGAAGCTTGAATAGCATGAATGAATGCAACAGAATTTAAATTAACCTCATATTATGTTCCTCACAATGAAAGAGATGAAAAAACCTTAAACTGATATAATTCAACAAAAAAAAACTCCGTGACTCATCAATCGGGAGTTCTTAACTAATGAGACACCTGAGACTTTTATAATTACAGCTATTGCATCTATTTGTCTATCGACTGTTTTTTTTGATAGACTTACTTCTGCAAACGTTTTCTTTCATCTGGATACAAAGTATCCGCGAGTTCTATCAAGCACTCTTTCATAAATTCACCTCCTTAAAATGTCTTCGAGTATCCTGCTATTCTTTTACTAACGATATAACTTGCTCGAACGATATCTTCAGCTTATTACTTTATCAATTTCTGCTGTCCAACCAAATTCTTATTCAACTTCTCTATTCTTTCATTTCTAAGTTGTCCAGTACAACTAGCAAATGTTTGGTAGTATAATGTCTAATTTGGAGGTTTGTCGTGTGTGAAAAATGTATTGGCGGGCCAAGAAAATTCTAATCGGGGTCCACATGCCGTAAGCCGTGGGTTGCCTACGCCTGTTGTATAGAGTAACTAGCGACCCGCCCCGGCTTCGTACGGTAATTCGATCCAAGTAAAACTGTTAAATAAAGACAGTTGCGTCAAAATTTTATCATAAATTCCCTAAATTATGGCGCCTACCGACCCTCTAAGTTAGAAAAGTGATCAACTTGAAGTCTTAGTAACACTCAGTTAAAAAAACATCAAAATCATTTCAGTAGCTATGGCGTCATGCGCTTCTTGACACGATCACGCTAGATTTCCGCGGGAATGAGGTATTTTCCCGCCTTAAAAGTAGCCTGTGTCCGTGCCTAGGACTATCTTTATATTAACCAAGTCTTATGAAAATCCGTTCAGACGTTAAGGCGTGAATGAGGTAAACATTTAAAACAAACGATTAAAAATCACTAACTTAATAAGTTTTCTGCCTACTGCCTACCCCCTAAGTAAGATGACGTGACCATTTTGATCTTATATCCGTTTTTAGGTAACCATCTATTACCTTACTAAATTTCATCAAAATCTGTTCAGCCGTTTAGACGTGAAAGAGCAAAAGTCCCAACAAAAACCACTAAAAATTACTTACTCAATTTAGTTATCTGCCTACTGCCTACCCCCTAAGAACGATGGCGTGATTATTTATAGCCTATGACCATTTCTAGGTTATCATCTATCACCATACCCAATTTCATCAAAATCCGTTCAGCCGTTTAGGCGTGAAAGAGTAACAGACAGACAGACAGAGTTACTTTCGCATTTATAATAGTATGGATAATAAATAACTTATGCACAAGTCGAATACATGTATTCGTAAGAACGGAGGACATTTTGAACACCTACTCTAATATAATTCTATTCTATGTTCTAAGTCTTCTTTAAGAATTTCATTTTGTGTTTTTTGTTTATCGGTTGATACTTCATAATTTTCAAATCAAAATATTTCGAAAACGGTACACATTATCGAGTTTTTCAAGAGTACCTTTTTGGTATAAAATTAAATGATGTTTGAGTTCACTTGAAATTTCGCTCAATAAATCTAATATTAAAAAAGTTATGTTCAATACTAGTTGGTACGAACCGTGTAACTAGCGCCCTCTATGAGAATCAGACATAAAAACAAATTCATTGGATGTATCAGCTTCCAAAACATATTCGTATAAAATTTCATCGTATGTTCCCAGTAGTTTCGGCAAAATCTTGAAAGATGTGTATACTTTATTTTTCTTCAACGCTCTTTATCTCGAATACCGATGGCACTACGAAAAATTTTTACTGAACAAACCCCAATTATTTTTCCTTCTTTCTATCTTCCTAGAGAGGGGATCAACTTTTTTTGAAAAACCCTGTATAATTCTACTTGCCCTTAAATCTTTCTGAAGTATATTCAGTCTTCTATGTAATTCTGATTCTACTGGACTCATATTCTCTGGAGTTTTCGCTATAGGAGTGTATACTCGGTTCATCCAAATACATCTTTTAGCCATTTCTTGGCTCATGAAGACGGTGTTGTGTACTTCCTGAAAATGATCTCTATTGAACAATTTATAAAGGGTTTTCCAATGAGAGGTGTTATTTTAATAGCCCGCTATTTCGGTAGATGTCACGTTTGAAGCTCTCATTTTTTGACATTTGACAAGTAGAAACTACGCCATTAATAAAAATGGAACGATACACGCTTCAAGAACGCATTGAAATTATTAAATTTCACTATAAAAATGGTGAAAATTTGACTTTTTTGGGTCGTCGTGATGCACTTTGTCGGACCGCAATGAAGAAATTGGTGGAAAAATTCGAGCTGTTGGGACAAGTTGTTGATGTGAAGAATAAAACCCGTGCACGTCGCTCAAGAACAGCCGCGAATATTGCTACTGTAGCCGAAAGTGTTAGAGAAAACCCAGGTTTGTCCATTTCTCGTCGTTCTTTGGAATTAGGCATTCCACAAACGTCATCACACCGTATTTTGCATAAAGATTTGGGTCTTAAGGGTTATAAAGTTCAGTTAACACAAGAACTCAAGCCGGCCGACCATCAACAAAGTCATGTCTTTGCTGATTGGGTCCATGAAATGCATGAAAATGATCCGAAATTCCATCGAAAAATCATTGAGTGATGAGGCCCATTTCCACCTCGGTGGCTTCGTCAACAAGCAAAATTGTCGCATCTGGGGCTCGGAAAACCCAAGAGTTATTGTTGAAAAGCCTCTCTATCCTCAACGAGTGACTGTTGGGTGCGGTTTATAGTCCGGCGGAGTCATTGGACCTTACTTTTTTCGAAAATGAGGCTGGAGCAACAGTTACGGTGAATGGATTGTGCTATCGAGAGATGATCAATTATTTTTTATGGCCGAAATTTGACAGTATTGATCTGGACAACGTTTACTTTCAACAAGACGGTGCTATGTGCCACACAAGCAATGAAACCATTGATTTTTTGCGGGAAAAGTTTCCGGACCGTGTTATCTCTCGATGAGGTGATCACAATTGGCCACCGGGATCTTGTGATTTAACACCTTGCGACTTCTTCCTTTGGGGCCACGTGAAAGAGAAGATCTACCAATAGCCCAGCGTCGATTCAAGACCTCAAAGATCGAATGCGTGAAGCTATCGAGGACATAGGGCATCCACTTTGCGATTTGGTTGTGGAAAATTTCATTGAAAGGATATGGTCCTGTAAGCGTGGTCGTGGTGGTTATTTTCCACTATTAACGGCATAGCTTCTTCTTTATAATGAAATGAACATCCGATCATCTTTATTGAAAAATGGCATTTTTCTTAAATTTTAAATATGCGTGATTATTTTTATGTTTTCTAGAATTCTAAAGAGTCTCAAAATATATAGCAATTTTGTTCTATAGAAAATCTGTATCTTATCGGACGAATACTTCAATGTCAATTATTGCGATCTTACTTGTTCCACCACTGTGGTTAAATAAGTATCCCTCAATTCCTGAGAGAAAACATTGATAAGAATTGCTAGAATTTTATCAATTTCCGAACTCCATTCTTCGAAAGCTTTCTCTCTATCTTCAACCGATGTTTCTTTGAATCCAGGAATGTGACTACTTATTGGCTGCAATCTGTAGCACGGAGGCTGAGAATCACTATCTAATTGGTACCTAAAATGGAAATTCACACATTTGATTATTTCAGACCATAAGGTATCTAAATGACTTCTTCAGTTTTCTCATTTCGAAAGATGAAAGCCGAAATGGAGTTTTTTTCTTTTTAATGTCGATGTTTTCAATAAAATGTCATATTCCTCTTATTGCAAAAAAAAACTATCGGCGAAAAAGTCTGTCTACTGCCAAATTATATAGTTTGTCAAAACTGAAGTCTTTTCACGAGTAATAGGCATGGCAACCGTGGTTGATGTATCAGTAATAAGCTTAGAGAAGTGTCTAAGGTAATAAGCTATGTTGGTTTTTGACCGGAAGTGCCTCGTCAAACTCCATTTCAAGTCCAGTAGGTAAACCCGACGTCATGATTCAATATTGCTGCGTATCCCAAAATTACCGTAGCCGTTTCTGTACTGAGGAATCGAAAATTTTCAATTTTTGAGCGATCGTTCTACTTGAACGAGTGCTATGTATATCGTTTTTCCCAAATGTCTGAAATTTTCGAATTCTGAGCCGAAAATGGTCTCAAACGATAGGGTTCCACTCCCTGATGACGAATTCGTAGTCAAATTCAATTCTTTCCGTGGCCGTCTGGCCGTGGGCGCACGATTACTTCCGGAGAGAATGTCCTAAAGACTTGAAATTTTCAGGGTAGATTCAGTTCCCAAAATGCCGTGGCTGAGTTCGTTAACCAGCAAAATCGTACAGGCTGTTCCATAAAATATGGCCAATCGAAATTTTTGTTCCTCAATATCTCAGATAAAACGAAACTAATCGAAATGGAATGTTGCGGCCACATGAAAGATGCTCATAATAAGCCTCATTCAAAATTTTGTGATCATAGTTTTAACAAAACCTTAGAAAATTCAATTGGTATAGTGAAAAGAAGATCTCTATATTTCCATAACAAAATATCCGATTGGAGTGGAATTTATTACGTGAATGGAGATTGATATACTAAATGTTCATGCAAAATTTCAAGAGGATCACATCATCAGAACCATTAAAAAATTGAATTGGAATATTGAAAAGAAGACTCCTTATATTTCCATAACAGGATATCCGATTCGAGTGAAATTCATTCTGAGAATGAAGATCGATATACTGAATGTTAAAGCAAAATTCGCATCATCAGAATCATAGAATTCAATATTTTCCATTGCCAAGTTTTTACATATTTCAGTTCTTGAATAATTTCCAGAATACTATTCCGATCGTGCTGAGATTTCTCAATTACTTATTATTTATCAATCTCAAGTCCTATACAAAATTTCGAGGTAATAGCCTCATTGCTCCACCAATGAACGAGTGCTCTAAATCACGTGCTCAGGGCTTTTCTTGAATTTTTTTGTATACTGATACTTCGACAGAAATTTTGGAATACTCATTAAATATCTATTAAATGCCACGAACTGAGTTTGATAAGGCATTTCCTGTCTAAAACCAACATAGCTTATCTACTCACATTTTTTGGTGAACTATAGGGTCTTCCGAACAGTTCATCTAGAGGTTCAAATCGATCAATTTTATGTATCCCTGAGGTTATTTTGTTTTCGGAAAAACCATTTCAAAATCATTATGCATCTAGTACGCACTTGATTAAGTAACATAAAAAATGAGGTTTGTCTTACTAGAGCAAAAAGTAATAATAATAATCATTTACCCTACACACTACCACAAAAAACGAATTCTATATGGAAATAGAATTCCCTTTCCGGTTTAATATTTCTATTTCAAATTTCAATAGTCGGAAACAATCTATTCGAATTACAGTGCAGAATTAAATAAATAAGGCCGATAAGATGTTATCAACACTGATTATTTCCTACAAACAATTTAATAATATCACATACCACTTCGATAAAATATTTTGGGCTGACTGACTTGTGGCACTATCCATTGCCATCTTGAAGTCAGTACTTTCTATGGTATTTGGCAACAACGGAGTTCCTAAAGAGTTATTCAGGAATAATACAGGAATTATGTAGGCTACTTCCATTTGTCCTGTGGATAAAAATATTATAAATGAACTTTTCACATAATTCGTATGGTACCTACTTACTAGTGAGTTCTCCTATACAGAGCTCTGGAAATTCATGATCTTGCTGTTTCTCCAGAAGGGTTTTCCAGTGCAAATCTACAATGTGAAGTTCGTATCCTCTATCTCGACAAAGTTTTCTGAGTTCTGGGTATATTTGATTATGGAGAGTGCCTTTCTCAACACAGCAGTCTAGAAATGAATATAATATACAAGTTGATCAATTTTTACTTCGAACTGGTATATTTCATTACTCGACCGAGTTCATGATATTATTTTCCAAGAAACAGAATGAATCGTTAATTATATCGTATTTTCAAATCTTAGGTGTAAAACTGAAAAAACACATTTTCGGAAGCCTTATCAACGAGATTAAAAACAAGCTATTCAATTATAACACTTCCTCTATATAATAGACACAAAATATGATATTCTTCTGACACGAAATTAAAAAAAAATTGCCGATCAGAGAATGAACCTTGGCCGCATTCAGCGGAAAAATTACCGATATTTTGTGCTTTTGCGAAATGCACTATGTGTGCATGTTAAGGAGTCGACGTCATCTTTTGTAGCTTCCACGAATTATGCTTATTTTCTGTAACGTATAGTTGAGTAACTGTTATGAAAGCTTATTAATGGTTCAGTTACACATGCGATATGAACTGAAGACGTACTGGAGTGGACGCCATTTTTTTGAGTGCATCTAATTTGTGGAGTTTGAAGAGCAGACTAGATAACAGTTGATAGTTTGAAAAATGATGAGTTTGTGTTTGAGGATGAGAAAGAAGTGGAAATTGATGTTGAAGAATACCCTTCAAGGGAATCCATCGAATTGATTCTGCTAATTTCGAAGCGATTTGACCAAGAGCGAGTACATTTGAATCACTTCGTATCATTTCATTGAAGAATAAAATGTCCATTTTTGTATGGAGTTTGGTAGGTGAGCGATGGATTGAACCATCACAATTTGCAACACTAGTTGATTTTGGTTGAATGAAACAAAGCATCTGTTAAGACTTGAAAAAATCATCTGATTGTCACAGATTGTTAGACTTTTCTCTCCTCTATCAGGTTGTCACGCCTCGTACGATGAATGAACTTTTGTATTTTGAATAAATAAATAATGTGAGCAGAGAAAAATATCAATAGATTAAAATCGAGCAATATTAATACTCATTTCAGGTAATTCTCTAACAGGTTTCTAGGTCAATTTCTTCTTCAAAAAACCAACTTTTGGAAAAAAGGCCAACAAGTTTCGATTTTATTTCAAAATCTTTATCAGGACTCTGAAATGGAACACCAAACTACAAATTCTGATGTTCGAAACTTACGATTAAAACATCATTTTGAAACCTATCTTTAAAACACATACACTTTTAAAAATATACAAGTGAGGAAACGGGTTCGGAAATTACCAACTTACATTTTCACTTTTTGTGGTTTACATTGCATGTACCGTAGTAGTAGTAAATAAGTGAAGTTATATGCATAACATCGCCATGGAAATAAATGAACAATATAAGTAGGGAATAATACTAATCGATTGAAGGTTCAGAGATTAGCTCCGGAATATGAGTTTAATATTGGTTGATTTCAATCGATTAAAATTATTCTTCGCATTCATTATTTTTGTATTCATGGCGATGTTTCGCGTTAAACCTCTGTTTATTTTTTACTCTGATGTCAAGTGATGTTACCCTGAGCGATCCGCGCCGTTGGCTGAAGATTTGCAAAATGCAAGTACGCTTCGGTCAATGCGACAATTGGTAAAAATCTCGCTAGTTTGTTCAAGGCTTTGGAAGAAGGTTGTTCGTATGGAACTAGAGATGACGTCTTCGATATATTTATACTCGAAAGAAGGGGCCATTTCTTTTTAAGACCCAAGAAAACCTTGCATCATTCAGAGCTATCCTGTGCTGATGAATCCTAACAAGGACGAGATGACCATCTATAGATGCTGTGTTTGATACCACTTTCTTGCATTTTGCTTTGAACGAGGGGAAGATTAGCTCTGAAGTATGAGTTTAATGTTTGTTGATTTCAATCAGTTAATATTATTCTCTACTTATATTGTTTATAGTTATTTCCATGGCGATGTTACGCATGAAATCCCTTTCGTTAACCTTACTCAAACACACAATAGAAAACACTAACCTTGTGAATCAGCTGCACATACATATATAACAATTTTTCTCGTCCTTGTAGCAACTTTTGTTTGGCTGACTCTACCCATTATTAGATTTTGAAGATTTTCTGTTAAGCTGCGCACTTCTTTTGGAATAGATCCGTCGATTTTATCGAATCCCTTTGGACTTACTGTAGCTGGTGGTGAACTTAGAGACATGGAATCTACAAAATTGAAAGTTTATGCCATTAAACAGAATATCTCATCAACAAATTTAGTGTATTGTTTTATAATATTGACAAGTTACCCCTGTAGGTGTATGAACTAAATTCAATGACTCTACTATGAATAATATGTTATAACATATCATATCTATAGTGAGTGTAATATAAGTTATAATCAGGAAATGAATTCTGAAAAATGCAAATCAACACAAATATACCTATAGTAGAATGAAGAAAATATGTGAATAGCATACGAGCCAAAATTGTTTGAAACCACCTAACTAAAATGATTTTCGGAATTTGATGTTATCAAATCTACCAGGAACAAATAGCAAGAAGAGCAATACCCTTAATATTATAACAAAATATTAGAAGCATTTGCTTCTTTGCCTCTATGCTATTATAACCTTGGGAGAATTTTTGGATTTATCACGACGCATTTTGAATGGATCCTTTAGAAAAGTAGTCGATAGTAAAAGCTTTCCTGAGATATTTGTCATTTGTCAGGATAACAGTTAAATTTTCTGTGGGTAATCGAACCACTGCTGCGAAAATCACTTCTCATTGGAGGGCCAACACTACCTGTTAGCGTGGTTGTAGACAGACCAACAGAGCGAGATTTCCAATTAAATACTAAATCTTTACATACGATATACAGAATGGACCATTAAAAACAATACAGCAGCTATCCAGGTCGACAGTACTGAATTATATAAACTATTTTGTGCATTACGTACAAAATATGCGTAATAATAAAAAAAGCCCTGGAGCAGGTGCTTTGAAGCGCTCGTTCATTGGTGGAGTAATAATGTTATTCTAACCCCAGAATTTTGTATTGGATTTGAGATTGACACTGATTAAATAAATGCGAAATCTCAGCACGATCGGAATAATATTCTGGAAATTCTGAAATATGTGAAACTTCAGAATTAAAAAATTGAATTTTATGGTTCTGATGATACGGTCCTCTTGAAATTTTGCATGAATATTCGGTATATCAATCTTCATTTATAAAATAAATTCCACTCGAATCGAATATCTAGTTATGGAAATATGAAGACTAAAGAATTCCTTCTTTAGTCTACGGAATTTTCTGTGGTTATGTTAACACTATGGCCACAAATTTTGGATGAGGCTCATAATGAGCATCTTACATGTGGCCTCGAAATTTAATATTGATTGGTTTCTTTTTGTCTGAGACAAAAATTTTGAATGGCCATATATTATGGAACACCCTGTACGATTTGGCTGGTTAACGATCTCAACCGCGGCATTTGGGAGCCGAAAGCACCGTGAAAATCTCAAGTCTCTAGAACAATTTCTTCGAAAGTTATCGTGCTCACGGATGGTCGGATATTCGGACGGTCCCACGAACAGAATTGAATTTGACCACGAATTCGTCATCAAGGAGTCGAACCCTATCGTTTGAGACCATTTTTTTGCTCAGAATTCGAAAATAACAGACATTTCGGCAAAACGATATAGCACTCGTTTAAGTAGAACTAACGCTCGTAAATTCACACGAAATATATTCGATCCCTAAGTGCAAAGATGTCCCCAACCTATTTTTTGTGAAACAACATTCACCAAGCGATATTTCATCGGAAAGGTAATCATCCTTCCAATATCGCAAAATGAATAGGAATAAAATTTACTGTTTCTTTTTGAGTTATAGAAACTTGGATTTGGAAAATCACTTTTTATTTACTTAATCAATACGAATAATATCAACCAATGCAACCGTTTAGAGATAATTAACAGAGAAATTTAATGATTTAACAGTTTTCTAAGAAAAACAAGCAACCCCGTTTCAAATTTTCATTTCAAACTTATTTACTTGATCGTAACAATTTCAAGATTATTAAGAATCTACAAAAGCACGTCTTCCCAAAATACGAATTCAACAAAAACCTTAATGAGATTTTATCACTAGATCTCAATTGCGGATATCGGGATATCTAATAGTGTCAAACTAATTTTTGAGTGAACGACATTAGAGCGGATTACTTGTCTAGAACCTGGTATTTATCATCACCGTAGGAAATAGAACAACATGTGAAAATTCTCTCTTTGAGCGCTCGTTCCACTAGTCTAAGAGCCCGTGAACCCCAGACCTTCGTTATTTTATAAAAGCTGAAAACTTGTCTACGCATGCTCCCAACACAGGTAAGAACGATGGACCGTTATGAAGTTTGGGTTACCCTGGCTTTGGCAGGTGAACTGTATTAAAGGGGTGTAAAATACTGATCTAATTTCGTCAAATTATAAAGTGTGATTTTTTGATATTACCTTCAGAATATCATTAAAAATCACGTCATTAATTGCCAGACAATTACTATAGTGGCCACCCCTTGCCAGACACCCTTAATGTTCATAAAATTATATGTAATTCTACTTACGTTATAGAATAAGAGCTGATTTTTATAAATAATATTTGGGTAATAATTAGATAATGTTTCTTCATTAGCCAGACATTTTTGATAGAGCCAACCCTTTGGCAGACAAGCTTGTAGTTTAGCAGCAGGTGCGAGCGCGAGACAGTATATATGAGTGTGTGCGAGTGGGACGGCATGATTATAATCACTTATGCAAATAAATTTATTGGTACAGATTTATATAACTAATCATTTAAGTGAATCTCAAAAGCATCTGAAGAAAAGACATTCGATGATACCACTAAATTAAATTGTTAATAGAATAAATTAAAATTTTTAACAATTTTATTTAGTTGTAGCATCGAATGTCTTTTCTTCAGATGTTTTTGAGATTCACTTAAATGATTAGTTATATAAATCTGTACCAAAAAATTTATTTGCATAAGTCATTATAATCATGCCGTCTCATAAATACTGTCTCGCGCTCGCACCTGCAGCTAAACTACAAGCTTGTCTGGCAAAGGGTTGGCACTATCAAAAATGTCTGGCTAATGAGGAAACAATATCTAATTATTACCCAAGTATTATATATAGATTAGATTAGATTAGATAGTGGTCGATCGGCACCATACTACCATACTAAAACTACGTTTTTCCCAGGAATCTAACCTCCTTAGCAAAGCTGGTTACTTCCCTAGGAGACTTCGCTCTTATGTCGGCTGGCGTTAATAACGCGCCACCTAGTAGAGTAAGTCTGGTTTGCGCCAGCGCAGTACATTGGCATAGTATGTGCTCGGTGGTTTCAGTGGCCGATTCACATAACCTACAAATGTCGGAGTTTTCTTTAACGATCTTGTGTATGTGATATCTCACGGTACAATGCCCTGTGAGAAGGCCGATTAGCAGCCTTAACTCGTTTTTTGACAACGATATAGCTTGTTGAGCCTTCTCTTTGGAAGGTTCGATTAGTCTCTTTGCTTGTCTTTGACCGGATGTGTTTATCCAGTAAGAGTGTTTCTCTTTTTTTTCCCAAACGTCGACCTCTGCCCTAATCAGTGTAGGTGATACCCAACAGGAGGGCACGGGTCCGGTGAAGTGTGTGTTTGCTCCTCTTTTTGCAAGGGCATCAGCTCTCTCATTTCCCTCAATGTTCTGGTGGGCACGTACCCAGGCTAAAATTAGCTTGTTGTACTCCGCCAGTGTTTTGAGGTACTGTTTGCAGCTCCAAATGGTCCTTGATCTACAATCAACGGCCATAAGCTGCCATCTGACTATCACAGGCAATGCAAATTCTGGCTCCCTTGTACTGTCTGGACAGACAGACTTGGGCGCATCTTTCTATGGCCAGAATTTCGATTTGGGGCGTTGTTATTGGCTTTCCCAAAGGAACCGATTCCCTGTATTTGGGACCGTATATGCCTATGCCTGCTCCTCGTTCCCTTAGGGACCCATCTGTGTACCAGATTAGATGGTAAGTATTATATATAAAAATTAGCTTTTATACTATAACGTAAGTAGAATTACATATAATTTAATGAACATTAAGGGTGCCTGGCAAGGGGCTGCCACTATAGAAAGTGTCTGGCAATTAATGACGTGATTTTTAATGATATTCTGAAGGTAATATCAAAAAATCACACTTTATAATTTGACGAAATTAGATCAGTATTTTACACCCCTTTAATACCGTTTACCTGCCAGAGCCAGGGTAACCCAAACTTCATAATGGTCCATCGTTCTTATCTGTGTTGGGAGCATGCGTAGACAAGTTTTCAGCTTTTATAAAATAACGAAGGTCTGGGGTTCACGGGCTCTTGCTCTATACTTAAACGAGTGCTGAATCGTTTTGCCCAATGTCTGTAATTTTCGAATTTTGAGCCGAAAATGGTCTCAAACGATAGGGTTTGACTCCCTGATGACGAATTCGTGGTCAAATTCAATTCTGTCCGTGAGGCCGACCGTCCGTCCGTAGCACGATAACTTTCAAAGGGATTGTCCTAGACACTTGAGATTTTCAGAGTGAATTTGGTTCTTAAATGCCTCGGCAAGTTCGTTAACTAGCCAAATCGTACAGGGTGTTCCATAAAATATGGCCTTTCAAAATTTTTGTTCCTTAATATCTCAGACAAAACAAAACCAATCGAAATGAAATGTTGTGGCCACTTGCAAGATGATCATAGTAAGCTTCATGCAAAATTTTGTAGTTATATAGTGTACACATAGAAAATTTAATTGGAATATTGAAAAGAAAAAACTTCATATTTCAATAAAAGGATATCCAATTCGAGTGATATTCATGTTGTGACTGAAGATTAATATACCTACTGAATGTTCATGCAAACTTTTGTGGCCATAGTGAACCATAAAAAAACTAATTGGAATATTGAAAATAAAAATCTTTATATTTCTATAACAGGATTTGCCATTCGGATGAAATTCATTTTGTGGATGAACAGTGATATACTGAATGTTCATGCAAAATTTCAAGAGAATATCGCATCATCAGAACCATAGAATTCAATTTTGTTTAATTATCTATTTATTTTTTACATATTTCATTTTTTGAATAATTTCCAGAATATGATTCCGATTATGCTGAGATTCTGCATTTATATATTTGGTATCATTCTCAAGTCCCATATGACATTTTGAGGTAATAGTCTTATTGCGCCAGCAATGAACGAGTACTCAAAAGCTCCTGCTCAGGGCTTTTCTTAATTTTATAGTTACTCATTCTGATGTTGATGATCAGATTCATATGGGCAGTGAATTAGCCCCAGATTATCTTAATGCTGAATTAAAACAACAAAGATCTCAGCTTAGCATCAGCGCATTATACGTGATTATTTCACAATTGCAATTTACAGATACTTTGTTATATCTGTGAATTGAGAGTGGGTTTCATTGAGCTTATGTTATTATGTGTTAAAGATTCAATTACACTCAGCTCTCCTCACTGCCACTCGCGTTGTCGGCAATAATTCCCGAAATACTTCTTCAGCAATATCTAAAGCAGTGAGCATTTACACTCAGCCGCAATATTTCCCTCGCGACCAAGTGTCGGCAACGACGGACAAAGAAATTCCACAGTAACCTAGTTAAATTTAATCACTTACAGCTGTCCACGCTGCTGTTCCTTTGACTTCTGTACGAAAGACCGCCAATTCAGGGAGCATAGAGCAACACGAGTGGCAATGTGAGGCAGCAGGGAAGTGTAGTGATTACATTCAGCCGCTGCCCACTTCCCTGCTCAATTCCCTGCTCCATGCCGTGGAAGTGGGCTGAGTGTAATCGGGGTGTTAGGATTTAAGTGTCTTGCGGTTGTGTCGAAGATAAAAACTGTGACGTCACATTCGAATATTCTACCTCGCACGCAAAGAACATGAATGGCCATGAATCGCCAAAAGAATGTTAAGCGATAAGAAGCACTTGAGAATGTTCTGGAAGAACCTGTGGGGTTTTTATAGATAAGGGTTTTATTTTTAGTCAGTTCTCCATGTAACTCTTGAAGAGATTGGTTCATATTCATTGTAAATAAGTTATTGGTTATTGGAATTATTGGTTTAAATATAGTTTGTAAAATTCCGTTATCGTTTTTATTTGAAAAGAAGAGTTCTATATACAGTCCATTAAATTAGCAACATAAAAAATTGGTCCTACGGGCTGGATATTATTGGTTATTGGTTTCGTGAAAAATAAACGTATTGGTGCTTCGTGGAAACTGCTTCAATTGGTTATTGGTCTATTGGATTTGGAAGTGTAAGCGGCGGTTCGAGCAAGCAGCGTTGGTGTGAAGAAAACTAAACAGCGATATCGAAGAGTTGGTGGAGAATTGGAGATACCTGGACTTCGGTGAGCTGATATTTATTAATTGGATATTTTGAAAACACCTGGACAGCGGTGACGTCAGAGCTAGTGGAACTGATTGGCAAGGTACTACAGATCGTATACAGGGATACTACGAAGTTAGTCTCCTTTTATATCTTAATCCTTTTATTGCATTCAGTCTTAACTTATTGTGGTTAGGGTAAAATCGTTTTCAAAATGTCTGTTGAAATTGAAAAGTTCGAAAGAAAACGCGAAATCATTGTAGGACGAATGACAGGATTTTCAAAATTTGTAGATTCAATTCAACAAAAAATGATGATTCGAGGAGAAGAAGTTGAAGAATCGGTCTTTGAAGAATTAGAAGTCAAATTTGAGAAATTATCGTTATTGTCGAGTGAATATGAACAGGTGCAATCATTTCTTGATGTTAATCATTCTGATTTAAGTGAACAATTAGAACACCGAAATAAATTCGAGGATTCGTATTTTAAATTAGTGGCTATTTGTAAAACATTACTGGATGAATATGAGAAATTTAGAGAAAAACGTGTTTTAATTCACAAAATCATGAAAGTAGCGCAGAAAGTAATAGCGTTGTGACAATTCAGTCGACGCCAAAATTGCCTTCAATACCGATCCCTAAATTTCAGGGATCACTAGATAATTGGTTAGAGTTCAGAGACACGTTCAAGTCATTAATATACGACAATGAGAAAATTGGTGATCGAAAAATTTCATTTTTTACGTGGTGCATTAGAAAGGGACGCCAGTCAGGTAGTACAATCAATTGAGTTTTCTGCAAATAATTATAGAATAGCTTGGGATATTTTAAATGAGCGATACAATAATAAAGGTTTGTTGGTAAATAACCATTTGAAATCGTTTTTTGGTATGCAAAAATTGGTTAAAGAATCGTCTTCAGAAATAAGATCATTGTTGGATTCGATGGCTAAACACCTGAGGTCATTGAGTTCGTTAGGTCAATGTATTGATTCGTGGGATGTTATTATAATTTTCACAATAAGCGATAAGTTAGATGCCGTAACGCGTAAGGAATGGGAACAACAGAAAACTATTGGTGAGCTTCCTACCTTGGAAGAATTCAAATATTTTTTGAAGAAAAAGGCGGCTATTTAAGAGACTATTGAAAGTAAGGATAGAGGTAAACTTTCCACTGAGAGTTATCAAAATGTAAAGACAAATCATTCTAATCATAGATCATTAATGGTTTCTAATCTGGTTTGTGTATATTGTAATGGAAATCATATGATCAATAACTGTGGTGAATTTTTTAAATTGGCAGTGTATAATAGGTATGAACAGGCTAAAAAACTTAGATTATGTTTAAATTGTTTGAAAGGCAATCATATCAGTAAGGACTGCACTTCAGGTGTCAGTTGTAATTTGAGATATCATACGACCTTACATTATGAACGGCAGACTAAAAGGGCTCCAGAACAGGCAAGACGGGAATCTCAAGAAACAAATACTGCAGGCTACAGAGGTCTTATTGTCAACAGCATTGGTTCAGGTTGTTGATATTCAGGGCCAAGCACGTACTTGCAGGATACTCTTAGATAGTGGTTCTCAGTCGAATTTAATTTCAGCTAATTTGTGTCAGCAGTTGGGACTGTGTAAGGAGGAAGTCAACTTCTCTATCGTTGGGATCAACCAGGTTGCCTCCAAGATAGAATACAAGAATTCAGTACTAGTGCGATCATTGCAGAGTGGGTTCGAAGTTGATGTTCCCTGCTTAGTCGCCCCAACAATCGACCATTGTCTTCCTTCTCGCGAAATAAATATTGGTCATCTAATTATTCCAGGAAATTTGAAATTAGCCGATCCAAACTTCCATCAGCCAGGCGTAGTTGATCTGCTACTTGGGGCACATCTGTTTTATAGCTTATTAAGTATTGGTCAGTTTAGGTTAGGTGTGAATCAACCAATTCTTCAGAAGACTCGACTTGGATGGGTAATTTCAGGGCCTGTCACAGCAGTTAATGCCTTATCGAAGTCGTGTAGTTCGGGTACAACAGTTCAATCACAATTGGAAAGGGTTTGGACACTGAAGGAACAACCAGAGTTGAGAGCGCAGGTGAAAACCTGTCAATTAGTTGATAATACTGTAGTAAATTTCTATCATTTTTCAAACTCGAATCGTTTAATTCGAAGTACAACGTACATGTCCAGGTTTGTAAAGAATTGTAGGTCAAAAAAGAAATGCTCTGAATCATTATCTCCTTTCGAACTGGCAGAGTCATCGAAATTCTTAATAAAATTATTGCAGGCAGAGTCTTTCCCTCTAGAAATAAAATCATTGGTTTCTGGTAAGATGCTCAAAAAAGGATGTGTCATTTCACTCAATCCATATTTGGACATCGACAATGTGTTGAGGGTTGGGGATAGACTTCAATTGTCCGACTTGACTTACGAACAAAAACACCCTTTTTTATTGTCATCAAAACATAGATTAAGCGATTGGATATTTAGATTTGAACATAAACGTATGCTACATGCTGGTTCTCGATTGTTACTTTCTTCCATTCGGGAAAGGTTTTGGATTTAGGGTGGTCGAAACTTATCGAGAAAAATTGTGCGAAACTGTATTACGTGTTTTAGAGCCAAACCGCGAATTGAACCTCAAATAATGGGATTTCTACCTGAATCGCGAGTATGCCCAATGCCTCCCTTTTATTTTACTGGGGTCGATTATGCTGGCCCAATCAATATCAAATCCAAACATGGTCGTGGAGCAAAGTTCTCGAAAGGTTATATATCACTTTTCATTTGCTTTGTAACTAAAGCAGTTCATCTTGAACTTGTCTCTGATCTATCTACTGAGGCATTCATTGCTACATTTAGAAGATTTGTATCTCGTCGAGGTAAGCCACACACAATACATTCCGACAACGGTTCTAATTTCATTGGCGCAAGAAATGAACTCAAAAAACTAGGTGAATTCTTGCAAAATCAGAGTGATCATTTAAAGAAAACTTTGCAAATGAAGGTATGGTATGGAAATTGAGCCCGGCTCATGCTCCAAATTTTGTCGGTTTATGGGAAGCAGGAGTGAAGTCCTGTAAACATCATTTGAAGCGAGTGTTAGGTACTGCATCTTTAACGTTTGAAGGCTATTGTACTCTCCTCACTCAAATAGAGGCGGTCCTAAACTCACGTTCTTTGGTTCCATTGTCCTCTGATCCTAACGATTTAGATGTTCTTACCCCATCCCATTTCCTAATCGGGCGTCGACTCAAGTACCTTCCAGATCCTGATGTGAAGGATATCCCAGACAAAAGGTTATCCAGTTTCCAACACATACAGAAACTAAACCAGCATTTTTGGAGTCGATGGTCCAAGGAGTATTTATCAGAGCTTCAAACAAGAAGCAAATGGACTAATCCAAGGCAGAATCTAGAAGTTGGTCAACTGGTGCTCATACGTGATGATAAACTTCCTCCACTACACTGGAAATGTGGTCGAGTTGTCAAAGTATACCCAGGTCCAGACTCAAGGTGTAGAGTTGCTGATATCAAAACGGCAACAGGTGTTTTAAAACGCGCAATAGCGAAATTGGCTCAATTGCCAGTGGACACTGTCACAGACGTAAGTGCGGATAAAGTGAAACCGAAGTGAAAAGTACATTAAGTTTGTTTCGAAAGGTGAACCTTTCAAGGTGGGGGGTATGTTAAGGATTTAAATGTCTTTCGGTTGTGTCGAAGATAAAAACTGTGACGTCACATTTGAATATTCTACCTCGCACGCAAGAATACCATATATGGTCATGAATCGCGTCAACTCACCCCCGAAAGAATGTTAAGCGATAAGAAGCACTTGAGAATGTTCTCGAAGAACCTGTGGGGTTTATATAGATAGAGGTTTTATTTTTAGTCAGTTCTCCATGTAACTCTTATAGAGATTGGTTCATATTCATTGTAAATAAGTTATTGGTTATTGGAATTATTGGTTTAAATATAGTTTGTAAAATTCCGTTATCGTTTTAATTAGAAGAGTTCTATATACAGTCCATTAAATTAGCAACATTATGAGATAGATGGATGATTCGATCCAATTTTATTTTCTGGGACTAAGGAACGCTTATTCGAAGTCTTTGCATGTGGAGATGCACCTTTTTGTTGTTCACCCTGAATACTTAATCAGTGAGAATGATAATGAAAGGAATGGTTCGTTATGACCAAATTTGAATTTGGTGGTTGGAAAAAATTGAAAATATGAGGCGGTATTGTGGCCACTCCTAATGTTATCGGAAAATGACATGCTTTAAGGTGTATACGTAACTGTCATTCGCTTGCTAAACATTTATGAACCTGAGGTGACTAAAAGCTTTCCGAAATTATACAGCTTATATGATTGGTGTGTTTTAAGAGCTTGAGAAATTTAAATGATAATTTCGAAATTTATTTTGATTATTATGATCTGGTATAAAATATCATGGCATTTTATTGAATATATGATGTCAACAATATTACCATTGCGACTACAACAATAACAAATTGCTATGCTAAGACGGGAAGTTGTATTTGCTAAATCACGATTTTCAGTTCAAAGTGTATTATGACTGTTATATATTGGCATTTCTATGCCGAATATTTTCTATGTTAAAATCGCTGCGCAGTAGCATATACTGCAACATATGTAACCATAACAAGAAACAGACGATTGTAAATTCATTCGAAATAAAACCATTCTAAAATATTCATCGAGTTTTCATTCCAATCATAAATAGTATAATTAGTTAGTGAGATATTGGTGAAATACATCACAAGTGGCGACGAGGAAAAGTGAAATCTACGAAAATTCAAGTAATTTTTTTTCTCTACAACATGGCCGTGGCCGGACCTTCGATATCAAGCGTTGGACATTTACCGGAGTTCGATCCTGCAATTGCGGAATGGTCCATATTTAAACGACGAATTGACAATTATTTCGTTGCAAATGAAATCACGAATGAAAAACGAAAAGGTGCTATACTGTTGAATCTCCTAAACGAGGAGGCTTATAAACTAGTGTTTAATATGTGCTTGCCAGATGAACCAGAAACTAAAACATACAATGTACTCAGTCAATTACTGAACAATCATTTCAAACCGAGTGAAAGTATATTTGCAGCACGATATAAATTTTACACGGCGAAGAAAGTGTCAACGGAAACTGCAAAAGAATGGGCTGCTCGCCTAAGAAATTTTGCAGCTCAGTGTCAATTTGATAATATGCAACTGGAGATGGTTCTAAGGGATATTTCATAGTCAACTACGAGAAAGGTAGTGTTCAAGATCGGCTTTTGGAAGAAAAGAATACAGCTACTTTTAATGAAATGGTAGAATTAGCATCATCAAAATCTGCGGCTCAGTCTTCCGTGAATGGTTTGGAGAATTTCATGAAGAAAGAAGTGGATTTGAATTACGCAGGTGCATATTCACGTCATAGCGTATCCAAGAGTGGGAATTCATCGAATCAGGCACCGTCAAGAACAGCGACCACCAGTGGTCAACAGAACAAATGCGAAGTCTGCGGAAGAAGGAATCACACTCAAGATAAGTGTTTTATCGCAATAGTTTCTGCCACATCTGTCACAGAAAGGGTCACCTAGCACCAGTTTGTAAACAAAAACAAAATAATAATTCTTTTTCAGATTCCAAATAAAATTAGTGATGATTTGAAAATTTTCTTCAGGATAAGAAATGAATTAAGTATTGAACAAAATTGTTTATTATGGAATAATCGTTTGATCATCCCTGTTAAACTAAGGGAAGAAATTTTGAGAGATCTCCATCGGTCACACATGGGCGTAGTCAAATCTAAAAGTGTGGCGCGATCATACTTCTGGTGGCCTAAATTGGATAAAGATATTGAAGAACTTTGTAAGAATTGTGAGAACTGTTTGATTCATAAGGATAACCCGGATAAATCCATTTTTAAATAAGTGGCCGTGGCCACAGGAAGTGTGGTCTAGGTTACATATAGATTATTTGGGCCCATTTTTGAACCGATATTTTCTAATTATAGTCGATGCTCATTCTAAATGGATTGAGGCTTTTCCGATGACATCTATGACTTCAAAAGCAACAATTGATGTTCTTCGATCATGTTTTGCTCGATTTGGTCTACCGCATTGCGTTGTTTCGGATAATGCCCCTAATTTTACGTCATCGGATGTTGAGCTATTTTTCAGATTGAATGGTATTCAACACATCACCTCTCCCCTTACCACCCTTCTTCTAATGGTCAAGCCGAAATGCGGTAAAATCAGTAAAAAATTCATTAAAAACGCACTTGGCAAAAGCAAATGTGTAGATATAAATAAAACACTAAACAATTTTTTGTTTGATTTTCGTAACACTGCTCATTGCACCACTGGCGTTCACCTGCGAGTGTAATGTTCAATCGAAACTCCGTACACGTTTTGATATTTTGTTACCTACTAATATAGAGACAGATGAAAATCTCGAGAAACTGTTCAAAAGAATCAACTCAAACAAATAGAAAACCATAGAGGGAAAAGAAATGTCGAATTTTGTCGAGGTGACTCAGTGACTGTAAAAGATTTTAGAAATGTAGCAAAGCCAACTTGGATTAAGGCTATTATTGACAAAAGAATAGGTAAATCCACATATATGGTTATCATTCCTGAGTTGGGAAATGTAACATGGAAACGTCACCTGGATCAAATTATTCCGTTGTCTTCAGGGTCTTGGCACTTCCAGTAAAAGTAAATGAAGGAATGGTTGCTTCAGGTGAGGTTTCTCATGAAAGAGATGAACTTGAACAGAAGTAGATAAAGTGCAGATAGTGAGTTGGTTTCAGAGCAGGACAATATGTTAAAACTAGACCCAAACGTAACATTAAACCTGTAGAACGTTTAGTATATGCTTAGAAATAAGGTACCAGGTAGTTATAAATTTGTAGTAGATAGTACCTAAGTATGCATCTGTAGAAATGAATTGCTTTTTTTTAAGGAGGGAAGTATTGTTATATATTGGCATTTCTATGCCGAATATTTTCTATGTTAAAATCGCTGCGCAGTAGCATATACTGCAACATATGTAACCATAACAAGAAACAGACGATTGTAAATTCATTCGAAATAAAACCATTCTAAAATATTCATCGAGTTTTCATTCCAATCATAAATAGTATAATTAGTTAGTGAGATATTGGTGAAATACATCACAATGACATAATAGGACATGCTCTAACTTGCAGACAAGTCTGATAGACAATCATTCCATCAATAATTTCAAATAATATTCATTTATACAATCTATAAATATTCAGTGGTCACTGGGACGTACGTTCATTAGTTCTTTTTACGAATAGCTTAGCTAGCAGCAAGGTACATTTATCAGTTCAGTCTGGCCGTTTGGCGTCAATGGTGGGCTGAATATTGCAGTTCAATGATTGAAGAGTATGACGTTTGTTTGCATAAAGCAATAACTGATTATACAGTGCGCTTGAAAATTGTGGAACAACTTTATTTTCTCAGCAGAAAAATTTTTGGCAAAAAATCCTGAAACAGATCAATTTGTGTTTGACTTTTACCAAATTTTCATACATTTTTGAAGGATTTTTGTTGCACCCCGTGCTATCTCCATCAACCCTCTAAATTTTTTTATAATGAAAGTGGGTCATGTGGTAATTTTTTGACAAAGTCTTTTTCGGACGCGCAGAAATTTTCAAGAGAAATTTTTTTTTTATTTGTTAGTTCGAAGAGGTTTGTGCACTTTGACGTGGCTCATTAACTTCGAGAAGATGGTACCTGATGAAATTTGTCACCGAAGGAAAGTCGACCATTACCTTTCATATTGTTTATACACAACGTTCGACCCGTTTTAACGCCCTCGCTTGAAAACTTTGAACATTGATGAAATTGCGTTGAATTGAAACATTTCATCGAGAAGTTTCAAGTTCAACAACAAAAATCCTTCAAAAATGCATAAAATTTGGTAAAAGTCAAACAAAAACTGAACTGTTTCAGGATTTTGTTGCCAAATATTTTTCTTCTGAGAAAATGATTTTTTTCCATAATGTTGATGCGCACTGTATACGACTGCATATGAGTGCCATTGCGATAACTAAAGTTCTACATTAATTGTCTCAACATGCCGACCAATC
The DNA here is from genome assembly GCA_013421045.1 of Propylea japonica. Taxonomy (NCBI): domain Eukaryota; kingdom Metazoa; phylum Arthropoda; class Insecta; order Coleoptera; family Coccinellidae; genus Propylea; species Propylea japonica. The sequence goes on along the minus strand of CM024241.1, from coordinate 17,630,367 downwards.
ACAGGCATCTCTGTTTCGATTGATGTTGTCGCACGTCAGGAATTAATTGGTTCACGTGTATGGGGTCCCCACAATTCAAATAAGGAGGATTTGTCATTCTCTCAGGCAGTGACAGAGATGAAAACTCGCGGTTATAAAAACATTGTTGATTTTCCGGATTATATCTGTCAAACTTCAATAAAATGCCCACAGATTTTGACATTTCTAACTGTAGATTCATAGGCAAAAACTTCTCATGCATCTGAAAAAACACCAATTATTTTCTTATACTGTATACACGGTTTATACAGTGTTTCCTTTTTAATTTGGCCTATTAGACGTTTTCGGAGAACTAGTGCATATTTCGTTCTGAAATTTCAGGTGGAACCTTGTTTCAAGTCGACAGTATTGCCACGTCTATCGCAAACGCATATCTACTTTCTTATTTCAAATGGAACTACCTATATTTTTATTTATGTATCGATTCAATTCCAAATTCGCTGTATAACCTACTAAAAAAATTTCTCTGCCATGCACTGTTGCCAAGTTATGCACAAATTCTTGAAAATGTTGACATCTGAATTGCTAGTTTTGAAATGGAATATCTCGATTATATTCAAAGCGAACGAAACCAAACTCAGCTGTCTCATAGTAGAAAATCCATGCATTTCCAAACTGTCAATGCCGATGTCAAAAATTTCAAGAATTTGTGCATAACCTGACAACAGTGCATCGCAGAGAATTTTTTTTAGTAAATTATACTGCGAAATTGGTATAGAATCGATACATAAATAGAAATATAGGTCGTTCCATTTGAAATAAGAAAGTAGATGCGTTCGAGAAAGACGTGGCAACAGTGTCCACTTGAAAATATTTTAGGCGAAGAGTTCCTTCATTCCCAAGACTCCACCTTAAATTTCAGAACGAAATATTCACTAGTTCTCCAAAACGTCTAATAGGCCAACTTAAAAGGAAAACCCTGTATGTATTTCAATCGAAGTTCAACCGGAGACACCTTATTACCATTACGTGACAATTGCGATGATACCAACATGCAAATACTTCAAACTATTATACCCGAAATGCTCGACCCTGGCACACCTTTTAGCGCCTTGGCAAGACTCGGTTTCCTTCCTGCGTTTACTGGCGAAGTCTGCGTTGCTGCTTGCTGCAATGGATTCTGACCGGCTGTTGCGGGTTGAAGAAGTACCGAGTTTTTATTGCACACATGGTTCATGGTCGCTTTTTGTACCGTTGCTGGGTCGACAGCTCGTATTTGGTAACTGCCAGACCTGAAAATAGGAAAATCAACTCAAAAAATCGATGAGGTTTGTTAATTCTTAAATGTGTTATTTCAAGTCGATTCAATTGTTTTTTTTTCAATTGTAGGTATGTTCATTCTCAATAAATCATCAATTTCGAATTTCAAGAAAACTCGGCAAACGCCATTTTATACAGGGTGAAACAAAATCTGTTTTTTTACCTTACTTTAGAACCAGCCCTGGTGTGTTTCCAGTTGTTTCACTTTGGGATTTCTTATTTCATCATCATGCCACCACATCTTCTCTTGACAATTTAATTCTTTATTCAAAACAAAAGCTCAATTTTTGTTGAAGGTGCAGGGTTTTCAGAGCAACATACACTCCACAATTTCGCTATGGCTATGTAAGTACCTTTACAGATTCAACCTTAAATCCCAAAGTTATCAAAATAAACTGCGCGACATGTTGTTCCGTATGCACCGTTTATAGGAGACGATTTCATGTGTGTGAAGTTGGCCCAGCACTTATTGATTTTCGAAAAAATTTTTGTTGTGCTGAATTGTGCTAGGTTTGTGCTGCTTTGTGCCGATAATTTTTTTTCTTAATTCCAAGTGGTTTTCGAGATATTTCCAAAACCGAAAAAATGAGCTAGCCCAGCACTTTTCGAAAAATGGGATTTAAATGATTGATAAAAATTGTGCTACACATGTACTGAGTTGTGCCATTCGAATTTTCTCGAAAGTCCCTCTCATTTCCTGAAAAATCGAAATTTAAGAAAAAAGATAACCCAGCACTTTCGTTTTTTCTCTCAAAAACGAATGAAAAAATTTGTGCTACATTTGTGCTGCTTTGTGCCGTAAAAATTTTCACGAAAATCATTCGCGTTTTCCTGCAAAATACGAAAATAAAAAAAAGTTGTCGTTTTTTTTTTCAAATTAAACATGCTCAAAGCATTGTGCTACTCTTAGGAATAATTGTGCCGTAGTTATTTTCACAAATATCACGCAAATTCACCCAAAAAATAAAGAAATCAGAAAAAAGTTAGCCCAGCACTTTAATTTTTCTCGACGAAAAATTTTTTTTATGATTATACTCTATTTGTGCCAACTTGTGCTGGTCAAATCTTCAGAAAAATCATCAGTTTTCTTCTTATATGGGGGAAAATAAGAAAAATCAGTAGAGTGGAGAAAAAAACATTATACCTTGCAACAGTGTGTGTGAAGTTGGCCCAGCACTTTTTGATTTTCGAAAAACATTTTATGGTGCTGAGTTGTGCTAGGTTTGTGCTGCTTTGTGCCGCTTAAATTTTTCTTTTATTTCATTCGGTTTTTGGGATATTCAACAAAATGTTAAGTACGAATAAGCCTAGCATTTTGCGAGAAATTGGTTTCCAACGGTTAAATAGATTATGGTTTAAATGCATTGAGTTGGTACTGAGTTGGGGCTCTCAAATTTTCTCGAAAATTCCTCTGAGTTGTAAGAATATTCAAGTTAACAAGAAAAAATTTCAGAAATTATATTTTTAAGTCGTTACTAAGTGTGAATATTCAATATTCAGAAAACACTTCGAATTTTTTCCGTCGAATGTTGGAAATTGAATAAATCAATCTACTGTAGGAAAATCGGTATACATGGAAAAATAATATTGACGAATTTGCAATTCGTGCAAACTGTGGAATTTCGATAGACGTCTGAACTTACTCTGTTGCCTTGATTATTCGAAGGGGTTAAACTCATGACAATATTGTCGATAAAATAAGCTCAGAAGATTTGAATGACTTGATGATGTTTTCTCGTGAAAATTTAATTGACTATTGATACAGCAAAGTCGACGAGATATCGTTGAATTTATTCGCGCCTCTTAGATGAAATTTATGGTCGCATAATTTTCTTGGAGGAAAAATTGTTTCTTTACTTTTATGCTTTCAAAAACCTGAAGGAAAATGAAACATTGTTACCGCACCTGTACCTATTAGTATACATAAGTATACATACAAGGTTGGGATAAAGTTTGGCACCAAATTAATATATTTAAAACGGAACGGACGATAATTTTGAAATTTGGCAGCTGAGTGTAATGGACCACAATGCATTTGATGAGCATAATCATTAATGTGATACTTCCGGTTTAACCGGAAATGACCAATTTTTTTTATTTAAATGGGACACCCTGTATATTTCTGCAGATTCTGAAAGAGCACTTTGTTTCGGATCTGTCCATACCAGGTTCCATGTAAAAATTATCTGTAAAAAGAAGAATTGAGACAACGGATTCTTGATGAATGTGCATTAATACATGTAGAAGTCTTGAGAAAAGTTACTCAAGAATTTGTTAATAGACTGGCATATTGTCAGGAGGTGAATGGCAAGCACTTCGAACATTTAAAATGATTTTTTTTAATTATTTAAAAAAAATTTTCTACTAGTAAAGTAAAGTATTTCTTCTTTTTATAGATTTTCATAAAAAAAAACGTCATGAAAAGCAGAAAGAGTTATCTACTACAAAGTATTTCGTTTTATTTCTCACTATTGATACAAATAACAACGATTTATTCATTTGAATGGATTTTTTGTCAAATGTACAAAAGATTGAATTTCTTCTTTTTGCAGAGAATTTTTACATGGAACCCGATATGGACAGATCCGAAACAAGGTGCACTTTTAGAATCTGCAGAAATATACAGGGTGTCCCATTTAAATAAAAAAATTTTTGGTCATTTCCGGTTAAACCGGAAGTATCTCATTAATGAAAATATTCTCATCAGATGCATTGTGGTCCATTACACTCAGCTGCCAAATTTCAAAATATCGCCTGTTTCGTTTTAAAGATATTAATTTGGTGCCAAACTTTATCCCAACCCTGTATATAGTTCAATTTTCACATAAAAGTATTATTTTTATTTCCATGAAATTATAAAAAACTCAATAATCTCCTTGAAAATCTTCGAAATATTAAATTATTTCCAAAATAACAAAAACGATAAAAAGATTTTAATGAACAAAACAAAATTATGATATTTCATGTAGATAACTGATAATGCTCGGTAGGTTCGTACAAACATTTCGTTGAATATCTCAAAAACCGATTTAAATAAAAGAAAAATTTAAGCGGCAAAAAGCAGCACAAACCTAGCACAATTCAGCATAATAATTTTTTTTCGAAAATCAAGAAGTGCTGGGCCAACTTCACACACACTGTTGCCAGGTATACTGGTGTTCCCTCCACCTACTGATTTCTCTTATTTTTTCCCATATAAGAAGAAAACTGACGATTTTTCTGAAAATTTGACCAGCACAAGTTAGCACAAATAGAGAACAATCATACAAAAAAATTTTCGTCGAAAAAAATGAAAGTGCTGGGCTAACTTTTTTCTAATTTCCTTATTTTTAGGGTGAATTTGCTTGATATTTGTGAAAATAACTACGGCACAACTTTGCCTGAGATTAGCACAATGCTTTGAGCATGTTTCCTTTGAAAAAAAAAACAAATGTGCTGGGATGACTTTTTTTTATTTTCGTAGTTTGTACGAAAACGCGAATGATTTTCGGGAAAATATTTACGGCACAAAGCAGCACAAATGTAGCACAAATTTTTTCATTCGTTTTTGAGAGAAAAAAACGAAAGTGCTGGGCTATCTTTTTTCTTAGATTTCGATTTTTCAGGAAATGAGAGGGACTTTCGAGAAAATTCGAACGGCACAACTCAGTACATGTGTAGCACAATTTTTATCAATCATTTAAATCCCATTTTTCGAAAAGTGCTGGGCTGGCTCATTTTTTCGGTTTTGGAAATATCTCGAAAACCACTTGGAATTAAGAAAAAAATTATCGGCACAAAGCAGCACAAACCTAGCACAATTCAGCACAACAAAATTTTTTTCGAAAATCAAAAAGTGCTGGGCCAACTTCACACACATGACGATTTCTTGCTATTGCTTTATATAATACCTAATGCCCGACCTCATCAACCGAATGTGGTTAGGATTGCCAGGGAGCATTTAGCAGAGGTTGATATCCAAGAATTCAACTGACCTGCTCTAAGGCCAGATTTGAACCCATTTGAACATGTTTGGATGCTCTTGGGAGGAAAATTCGATCTCGAGTACCAACTCCCTAAATTTTCAGCAGCTCAGTGATGCGGACACTCAGATGTAACCTCATCTTTTCAGAACATTCTGAAATAGATTTTTAGATTCTGAAAACTAAAATGTCCCAGTATATTGAAAAAATAACGCGCAGAAGAGAGGAGGCAACATGTGTCTTCTCAAACATTCTTTTTTTGTTCACCCCTGTATATGGAAAAAACTGTATATGGAAAAAACTAAGTAGCTAAGAACGGTTTTCAAATAATTTGTGGATATTACATCTGACAGCAGTTTCATGCGAAATTGTTATTCTGAAGCAATTTGAGAAAAGAACGAACAGTATTTTTTGTGAATTCATATGAGCATTCATTGATTTCCTATTTTCCGAGATGAACATTCAAAAAACTGCAGTTAAAATATCTTCAATTAATTTTCACAGGAATTGCTACCGAATAACCACATTTTGGGATTGGAACAAATTGGGAGGACGGAAAATGAAAAAATTCATAAAAATATTAAGAAAAGCCTTGAGCAGGAGCTTTTGAGCTCCCGTTCCTTGGTGGAGTAATAAGACTATTACATCAGAATTTTATATGGAATTTAATATTGATACCAAATATATAAATGCAGAATTTCAGCACAATCGGAATAATATTCTGGAAATTATTAAAAACTGAAATATGTACAAAATGAATACATAATCAAAAAAATTAAATTCTATGGTTCTGATGATGCGATTCTCTTGAAATCGCACCTGAACATTCATTAATCAGTCTTGATTAACAAAATATATTTCACCGGAATCGGATATTCTATTATAAAATATATATATACAGGGTGAGTCTTTGACCTTGCAGAATATTTTAACACAAGATTCCTGAAGCCAAAAGAAACATTTTTTTTTTCCCATACCTTTTTTCCGATTCGGCCTAAATAAGAAGATATAGCCCTTTTAGTTTTTCAGAATGAGCTATGCCGCCACTGGTAAACTAACCACTGAATTTTTGCAAGTACGAGATATAGCATTCAAACCTTTGAAATAAGCTATTGTAATCAAAGAAAACGAGTAGATAATAGATATACCATTCGAAATTTTCAATAAGCTGCTGTATTAAAGAAAGATATGAACTCACTTTTTCAATACCAGTTGTATATTTTCTAAATGCAATGATTGATTCATCCAAAATTTTGCTAGTGATGAAAACAGAATAATCTCTTCTTGATGTATACTTCATTTTGATTATATCGGATTAACTTTTAAACCACCTATCTAGCTATAGCATTCATTTCCTTCTCTCTTGAAATCTTCCGAAATCAAACAACTCAACTCAACCATAACACGCATGACATTTCACGTTCATACACCAGTTGGGGCGATTGAATTTCAAGGGGTGTCCGCATATTTATTTTCTGTGTGGTCCGCATGGTGAAAGTCACAGAAGTGACACTAGATTCTTTGACATCGGTGTTCTGTGGTTAGTTTTTTTTTCAAAATCATACGACCATGATATTTAACTTATTAAGGTCATTTTAGTGGTAATAAATACATATGATGAATAAATGAGAAATGAACGTATTCTAACGTAATGTAAATTTGGATCAACGTATGTCAAAGCTCAACGAAACAAAATTGCAATAGGTACTTCGAAAATGGTGTGGAAATTTGCTTGAATAGATAAGGATTTACACTGAAGAAGTATAGAGGTGAGCTTATTCATTATAACCCCATTTTTAAGAAAATCCGCTAGTTCTCTTACCATTCTTCATCATTCCAGATAACAAATTCTCGAATTATTCTTGAAATTTGTCAAAGTGACCACATAGGGAAAATGAATTCTGTGAATTTTTTTGAACAGAGTTGCATTCAGGCCAAAGTACCCATACTCGGAATTCACAGATATTTTTTATTTTTGAATTTCAGATTACTCGAAAACGACGCATCATACGAAAAAAAATAAGGATACTTTTACTTTTACTTTCCAAAATGGTCAAAAATTCGTTGATAGCATTCAAATATTTTTAAAAGTTGTTCTTTTGAATTTCTGGTATTTTTATGAAATGTTATAGTCATATTAAAGAAACAGGA
>CM024241.1:17556477-17622855 GCA_013421045.1 Propylea japonica | reverse complement strand
ACTTTCTTATGATGTCATTCTTTCCGGAAGTTATCGTAGGTCTGGGGTCGACCTACCTACTTGAGTAAAAAACTCCAAATCTTTGTACCTCGAAAACTAGTTGTCCGATTTGAATGAAGACGAGATATTTTAACCCGAGTTCTGACTACACAATACATGTAACCTGAAAATTCTGAATCTCTTTCTTTGCCATCACATCATTAAGTTGAAGTTCGAGAGATCCTCATGAAATTTTCCAAGAATCGTCATTGAGCCCCAAAAAATAAAATTTCGATCCAATCGAATTTCTAGTTTTGGGAGTATTAAAAAAACTCATCATAAGTTGAGAAGTACAGTGTTACCTCTTTAATTCGGACAATTGAATGCAACGGGTGATCTGACCTTTGAATTTCCGGATTACCGAATAGCATGTTAATAGTGCGTCAATACATAACATATATAGGGTGTCCCAAGGTGAGTGGCCTATTAGATTATTATGGAAAATATTGATGGTGAGATTTCAAATTTTGTGGATAATATTTGGCCATGTAAGGTACATTTTAAAATAATTCACATTTCCGTTGCCGGATGTACGACAATTTGACAACCACTTTGTTATTTTAAATGGGACATGCGGTATTTCTATTTTTTTATGATACCCCATGAAATATTAAATCTATTCACTCTTACTTCTTCATACCTATCTTTAACGGTTTTGAGTTATTACATAATTATTTTTCGAAATATTAGATCAATTGGCGTGTTACGAAAATGACTGTAGTTCGCTCAATATTTGAGATTTAGGTCAGAAATTTGGCAAGTCATTAGATATTGATCTGATCTATGATTATAGTTGTCAGTTATACAGGATGGACCAAAAATAAAATCATCATTTGCCAAAATACAAAATCGTAAAGAAATCTGTTTTTTCAAATTAGACACCTAAAATATTTTTCAATTTTTGCAATCAGTACAACACCCCCTACAATTTTTCTGTCTGGAGAACAATCCCTTCAAAAGTTATCGTGCTTACGGCCGGCCAGACGGAGGGCCCACGGACAGAATTGAATTAGACTACGAATCACGGCCGGATGGCGAATCAATTCGATTCGTCATCAGGGAGTCGAACCCTATCGTTTTAGACAATTTTCGGCTCAATATTCGAAAATTACAGACATTTGGGCAAAACGATATAGTACACGTTTAAGCAGAGCGAGCGTTCAAAAGAGAGAGAGAGAGAGAGAGAACTTTGATGCCTTTTAAAAGGCTATCGACTGAGGTCTGTCCATGTACAATTCAAATTTTACAGTGGGTATGCAGGTTATATTGAAATACGAATCTGTGATACATTGAATGAATAGAATATCAGAGTAGACTAAGCAAATATTGAAATATTGGTTTTCTCTTAATTTCCTCTTAGTTCTTTCACAATGGGTTATATGTTGTGTATTAGTGGTTCTATTGTATTGATGTTGTGTTGCTGACTAATAGATCTGTAAGAAGAAAAATATTTTTCCGAAAAAACCTCTTCTGCGGGAATATAGAAAAACTGTTAGAATCTAAATAACTCATAAACCTATGTGTTTTCACAAAAAGAAATGGTTTATTGTAGGAATAACCATCGAATGGGCTATTTGATGATGTAATAATATACTGGGTATTAGTTGCAAAAGTATGAATATATTTTAGACAGGAATTTCATGGTCGAAAACCCCCAAATGCAAATTTCAGCAGAAATATATGATTTGTTTTCCAGAAACCTCTAATAGGCCATAACCATGAATTACTCCGCATTTCCGACATTATCCAAATCCGTCTACTGTTGATGATGTCTGAAAAAATTCCAATTCCAATAATGAACCATAATGAAAAAACAACCCCCCGTTATCGTGACATTATCTGCAATGTACGCAATGTTTTCTTCATTTGTATCTTTCTTGAGATATCATGACGCCGAAGAACCTCTGAAAACATGGGATACCATCAAAAACAGTCCGAAGTTTAACTCTTTATCAAGCATTTCCTACGAAATTGTTGTTATCGTTCATTTATCTTGATTCTTGTCGCCAAAATAACAAATTTAATGGATTAAAATCTAATATTAGATAGACCGGTCGCCAAATTATGTATCACATATTATTGTAAATGCTCGAGATAATTTACAAGGTCCAGAGGGAGGACTTTCCAATTTATTTTGCCAATCATTTCCTTAAATCTGAGAAGATATCAAATCACGTAGAAACAGTTTATGAGTAAGTTTTTAACGCGCTTGATCCTGAAGGAACAGCGTGCTATAGTTTTAAATATATGTTTGTAAGATTCGAATTTAAAAAATCGTCGAATGTTGTGTTTTTAGTCTAGATTATGCTTGACGAACTCGATTGGAACACTGATAAAGTATCCTGCGGCCCGTTCCTAAACACTCTTTCTTTCGAATAAAATGAACAGAGAAAAGAAATTTTCACCCTAGGTGTGCGCTCTCAATAACTCGCTTCAGTTCGTTCATGTCCCAAATAGGCCGAAAAATCATAGAGCTATAATGGTTTAAAATTGTATTCTTCGAATATTTTCAAAACTAGAAATCCAATCATAAATCGACATTTACAAATATAGAGTTTTTCATGTGACTGCATTAAAAGTAGTGTTGAATATACAGGGTGTCTACTATTAAAGTGGATAAACTTCAATATAACACATGGTCGAAATGTTGACGGTTATTCTTCAATTTAACATTTCTTGATTTCACGAAATATTTCGAGTTTTTTCTATAAAATGATCCTTATTCAGTTTTCTTGGTAGTCTCATCAAATTTGACCACATATTCGGAAAGGGCAATAAATTTGCTTCAAGATAAGAGAGTATGTGTGCAGAAAAAATTCTTATTGTGGGCGTGGTGAGGAGGTGAATATCTCGATTCTGAAGTTAAGAAAATTAGTCCTATTTTTCCAATGGTTTTTTCGATGAAATATTAATAATTATGCACACGTTTTCTTTCCAGTAAAAAATACCTCATTTAGTGTACTTTCGAATGACATATCAACTTTTGTGTTGTTAGCCATGATATTATGTCGGAGGATGAGCAGCTAAAACATAAGTGGATATGTCATTCGATAGTACGCTAAATGAGGTATTTTTACTGAAAGGAAAACTTGTGCATAATTATTATTGTTTCATCGAATAAACCATTGGAAGATTAGGGCTAATCAGAATGGTGATATTCATCTCCTTACCAAGTCCGCAATAAGAGTTTTTTTGCACACAGATTCTCTTATCTTGTAGTAAATTTATTATCCTTTCTAAATATGTAGTCAAATTTGTTAGGACTACCAGGACAACTGAATATAATCATTTAAGAGAAAAAACTCGAAATATTTCGGGAAATCAAAAATGTTGAATTCAAGAATAACCGTCAACATTTCAACCATATGTTATATGACATTTTTTGTTGCAAATCACTCGTATAATCTACCCTTGAAGTTTGTCCACTTCAAAAGTAGATACCCTGTAAACGTATCCAATTATTCACTTTAAAATTAAAGTAGGTAATCAATTTTTAATTAAATATTGAACATGAAATTTTTATAACGTAAGTTCAAACGTCTCGCCATGATGACGTACCAGTTAGCACAATTAGTGGGGATGACGATTCATAGCAGAGTGATCAGTTGGCATCGTTGTAAACTGTGATTCAGCGTTCAAACAGATGAAACGAATTACGCGTACGTCACACTCAACCGATCGTTTGAATTCGTTAGCTTTTTCGGTGATTTCAGTAATATTTTTCTCAACCTGACTATACGAAACAAAAAACGCTATGATTTTCTGAAGCTCCATTACTTCTGAAATGTTTTTTTTCTAGAAATTACCATTCAAAAATATATATTTAGCTGCCTAATTACTATACACATCGTCTCAATTTTCGTGAAGATCCCTCGAATAGAAAAATTTCAAACTTTAACTTTCGTAAAAAATGAATTCGAGACTTCAAATTTTCAGAGCTAAGCTCCATAAAGGGCAAAATCGATCTATTATTCTAGAATTATATACATTTTGGAATTTCATTTATAGAACTATGAAGCCGATCGTGCCAAAATGGTGTACAGATTTTTTTTTTAACGAAATATTTGAACCGAGGGAAGTGAAGTCAAAAAATCCAATCTGTTCCGAAATCAATGAGAATTCAAAAAATTGATTTGAACTTGAATGAAATTCATAAGGAAATTTCAAAATGTATATAATACTATACACAGCTTACTTGACCACGAATTTTTTTGAACGCACGTTAGAATAATTTATCGATTTCGCCCATTATAAGATTTCAAGTCAAAAGATAATTTAAAGTTTTCAAATTTTCTATTCAAGGGATCTTCACGAAAATTTACACGATGTGTATCGTCATTAGGCAGCTGAATAGACATCTTTTTATACCGTATTAAAATCCGTTGCTAGGATAAGTTGCTGTTGTCACACCCATCTCATAACCCATCTATTTCTATGTGAAACTTTTTGAGTGTCCGTTTTACTTAGACGAGTTCTATATCGTATTGCCTTAATGTCTTTAATTTTCGAATTTTGAGCCGAAAATGTTTTAAAATGATAGGGCCCGACTCCTTGATGACGAATTCGTGCTCAAATTCAATTCTGCCCGTACAGCCGTCCGTCCGGCCGTCCGTTAACACGATAACTTTCGAAGGGATTGTCCTAGAGCCTTGAGATTTTCAGGGTGAGCTCTTTGAGTGCCTCGGTTAAGTTCGTTAACCAGCCATATCTTACGGGGTGTATTCCATAAAATATGACCATTCACAATTTTTGTTCCTCAATATTTCAGACAAAACGAAACCAATCGGAATGAAATTTTGTTGACACATACAAGAGACTCATAATACGCGAAATTATGTGGGCATAGTGTAAACAGAACCATAGAAAATTCAATTGAAATATGGAAAATAAGAAACTTCATATTTCCATAAAAGATATCCTACTCGTGTGGAATTTATGATATACTGAATGTTCATGCATAATTTCGAGAGAATCGAATCATCAGAACCATAAAATTCAATTTTTTTAATTGTCAAGTTTTTACATATTTCAGCTTTTGAATAATTTACCGAATATTATTCCGATCGTGCAGAATTTTGTATTTATATATTTAGTATCAATCCCAATGAACTAGCGCTCAAAAGCACCTGCTCAAAGCTCTGAAAAATTTTAATTCAAATTATCGATCATTTTCCGCCGTGACCCACCGGTGGATCATGAAGTCGTGAACGTCTTGATCCAGATTCCAGTTTATGTCTTACTTTGTTGTCGGCCACCCAAAATATTGATCAAAACATTGACAGATAATGACTCTCGACAACAAATACATTTCACACTGCACAATCCATTTACCAAGAAATAAGTTGTTTTCAGCATTATCAGGTGCTAAATCCGGTTTTATTGGTTTTCTCGATACTAAAACAATCACAGTTCGAATGTAGATCTTTGACACCGCTCGGTGTCAAAGTGTTCTACAATAAAATCGACTAAACAATCAATTAAGTATGTTTGTAAAGTTGAAGTGATCCTATAATGCAGTGCCGTATCTTTATTTTATCAGGCTGCGTTAAATATGACGTTTATCGCTTGTCGCCGTCGCCTTATGACAGTATTGAAATGAAAAATATGCTTCAAAGAAACTTCTAGAAGGTAGAACGAAGAACTTGACAAAACATTTGGTCAATAATTGGTCAGTACAGGCTGGTTGAAATTCGAGGCTCAACATTGGTATCTCGGCAACGGTTAGAGAAACAGCATCGTTAAAATTATGGCAAAGTTATAAAATTTGAGGGAGACCAATGTTCCATAACTAAATTTGAAAAATTTCGAATACCGAGAAAAACTTCTATTTATTTTCGGGTTTGAATTAGCTCTCGAAATACAATTACAATAACATTGTACAGCAACAGAAATGTAACAAAATTTAACAAGGGTAAATTTAGGAGAGGAAATGGGCCTTCAAAAATTGTTTCATGTCAATATCTCAGAACATTGTTGCATATTAAGTACATAATTTTATACATGGAAGTTCTGAAATATGATGAATTTGAGAGAACTTTTTTTTGGCATGGTGCCCCTTAAGACGCTTCTTTGGGCCTCCTTGTTTTGGACCCCGAAAACATTGTTAGCCTATTTTTATTCCTCCAAATTTATCATTTCATAAGAATTTTTTGTAGTTTGCTACGAAGTGGAAACTCTTGACGCTCTAGATCATTAGAATCAACAAAATTCAACGACTTCTATACCTTTTTTCGTCGATGAAAAAAGTTAATCGGAATTATCTTAGGGCTATAGCAAAATTACGAAAATATTGTAATATATTCAGAAATTGTAGAAATTAAAATCTAACCAGTTGTTTACTTCACCCCAGTGCGACAGTGAAATGCTTTCCATCTCACTCTAGAACTTGGTTGTTTACAATCATAATGCAGTACCTACTTTCCATTCACAAAATAAATTTCACCCGATTCGGATATCTTGTTATGGAAATATAAAAAATTTTCTGTTCAATATTTCAATTGAATTTTTTATGTTTTTGTTAACACACATGTGATTGCAAAATTTCATTTCGAGTGGTTTCGTTTTGTCTGAGATATGAAGGAACACAAATTTTGAATGGTCCTATTTTATGGAACACCCTGTACGATTTGGCTGGTTAACGAACTCAACCGCGGCATTTGGGAATCCAACTCATCCTGCAATCAAGTCTTTGAGACATTCCCTTTGAAAGTTATCGTGCTTACGGCCGGCCGGACGGCCCCACGGACAGAATTGAATTTGACAACGAATACGTCATCAGGAAGTCGAACCCTATCATTTGAGACCATTTTAGGCTCAAAATTCGAAAATTACAGACATTTGCGCAAAACGATATAGCTCGTTGTAAACAAGTGTTAAAAAATTGGTCTACCGAATATTTCCACAGCAACCCACTCGCACCAAGCCCATGCTCAAATTCATCATTTTATAGCTTTAGGGCGACAGTGTAGTTTACTCCGTAGTTGTAATAATGAATTGAGATATTACAAACACCGATAACCGGTTTTATCCGGTTCTAAAGATCATTAGTTTGGATTTATTCAACCTCTATATTGTCCCACAGAAGAAATGTCGGCTTTTTAATCTTTCGATCTTTTATTGATGTGAGTGTGAAAGTAGGACTTTGACTCAATTAATGTCTAGTAATATATCTTGAGATAATATTGTTTACTTCTTTTCGTTACTATTAATCTGTAGTCTTTGGCTACATGCTGTGCTTCAATATTTCATTGAGGAATTGAATATAACATATAATTTTCAGAGGCGAATATCTACTTTGGGTAAAGCTATCGCGAGTTGGTTTATAGTAAAATCTGTCAAATCGGTTAATAACCTAGTTGATTAGATTTTTCGGACGATCTCAACATGAGTTGTGGAAAAATTCTTGATTGAAATACATTCTCATTTTGCACAAGACATACATTTGACATAAAATTTCCATGTTTCTATGTTCCAGTAGAGTTTTGACATTTCTCGTAATGCTTCTGAATACTTTGTGTACGGTTGCCCTGAGGATTGCACATTAAAATATCAGTAAATTGAGCATTAAAATGGATCATTAATGTTCAATAATCGTACACATTAAAATCACCTTTCATTTGGAGGTCGGCGGAAAAACATTTAAATGGTATAAAAATCAATCATCTCACTTTTCGAGACGTTCAACGCATCAACAATAAGGTGACTGAATCGAAACATCTGGTTTCAATTCATTTTATTCGACATTCCGGAAGTTAACATCCTAGATTTGTACCGGAAAAAGCTAGTAGGTCTAGGTATTCTAGAGTACCAACCTATTTCAGAGCCTAAATATTTAGGTTTATTTGTTTAGTGGATTCATTCCACAGACGCATATAGACTACGTAGGTATACTACGTCAGACGGCAATGGTCATACCTATATTCGAAATTTCATTATTCGGACGTTTTCTTATAAAAATTCAGGAATATGATTATGCAAATGTATTAAGAGTCGTATCATAAAAATAATTTCAGTGATTTATTTTCGATGGAACCAAAGTTATTAATTCGGCCATTTTCCTAGTTCTTTCTCAGGTGAAAAAACCTGAAAATTTTTGATTCCGTTGAGATGTCAGAAAAACTTGAAAGGATTAGTCAATATTGCTTAAAATTTTTATCTTGTAATGTGGTAGCATCCGTATAATGTATAATAAGAAAATTCAGCATTAAACTTGCGCATTCGCCATTTTGTAACACAAGATAAATCTTAATTTGCACTTTTGCCTAAGTATAGGTACAACTCCAGCATTGAGTTATTGGTGTTTCGAGGATTTGAATTTAGTTGATTTTCTTCTTCTAACTTCTAACTGTAATTTCTGCAGTGAAATAAAACTGTATCCTTGTATTTTTGTTTTGATTGAATTCTGCTAAAACTATGGAAACCGATATGGAAACTCCCTTGTATAGTTTCGTTTTGCTTTTCGATTGAAAATATAATCTTGAATCTATAGTTATTTCATTTATCCACAAAATTGTCGCTTCGACAACTTCGATATTATCAATGCTTTCACATTATTTTTACAGTGTATTAATTCGAAAATTTCAATGTAATAACCTCAAATATATTTTCAAACCGATGAATTTCGGTAGTTATTGGAAGCACTGTTGAGTGGCAATATTTCTGGTTGCTTCAACTTTGCGAATAATGAATGACATACAATTTTTGGCCGACATTTCCCGATTTACAATATGGGGTGGGCATGCTCCTGGACATATTAGTGCTTTTCCTATTACCTTCACAATATGAGTTTTGAATAATATTACCGATCATATATTGACAGAACACTATTCAAAATCGATAGATATTCAAACATGGAGAGTTCGGCTCAATACCTTAGCTAGTTTTTGGAAATATTGCAATCCTAATATTTTACATCATCAGTCACAATCGATTATTTTGAGGTGATTCAACCCCTTTACTGTATTGTAAGAACTTCGCGATTTGTGCAACTTTTTCGTGATAATGACAACATTGCATATCAATCTGAAAAGAAAATAAACAACATAACCTAAAATTTTAATATACACAGCGGAATATGCCAAATTGTCATGGCCAACCGACGGCTCAAACTTTCGTGAACGGACTTAACATATCACTGGGGATATGCATCGCAGCCAACGACAAGTCAGCCTATGTAA
Source organism: Propylea japonica (assembly GCA_013421045.1). Lineage (NCBI taxonomy): Eukaryota > Metazoa > Arthropoda > Insecta > Coleoptera > Coccinellidae > Propylea > Propylea japonica. Next base: position 17,613,640 of record CM024241.1, on the reverse strand, counting down.
CTATTCAAGGCAGATATTCATAATAGACTTTTATCTTTTCCCTTCCTCACTTTATGTGCGCCCTTTACAGTCGGCCAGCCTCTTTATATGTTGTACAAATTCCGGACATGTATTTTCTCGATAAATATTCAAAAACCGCAATCAAAATTTCTACCGATAATGGTATATGTATACTAAAGATCTTTCACCTCGTAACTAATATCTCTTTAAAAGATATTCTACATCATCAAAATTCGCCAGCAATTCAATAGTCATTCGTCGAGTTCATGGCCGGCTATATATTTCTAAAAATAGGACGGATTCTAGGGAAATAATCGAATAAATCAATTAAAATCGATTCAATTAAAAATGAACGATAAACGTTCGGATTATAGTAAACAACTGTATTCCAGAACGGATACGGGCAAATGTTGCTACGATGAGATATCATATTGTTTCACTGCACGAATGATTTCATCATTATATAATTTCATTTTGCTCGATTTCTCCAGATTCATGGAGGAATTTTCCGTGTGAGTAATGTTATCTTCGTTCAGGATTCTCCTGTCTATTAAAAGACGTTAATATTATAATTAGTACTAGTTCTATAAACCCCGAGACCTCAATATTGTTTATGCCTAATTAGATGCATTTTTGGTGTCAGTGTAGTGTATTCCTTCTGAAGGTTTCATTGACTTTTTATTGTGCAATTTTGCTTCTATTCATCCAACCTTGACATTGTGATATATAACTTTTTATCAATGGGATCATTGGGCTTGGATATAAAAACTCAATTAATTTGACAACTAGTTTTATTTTCGAAAAAGCCATGTAGCAGATATGTATATCATCAATTTCCCAATTTGAATTCATTTGAACTTTGAAATCGAGGCAACAAATTTTAGAAGCTGAGTCTTTGATTACTAGCAAACCATCACTTATCTGAGTGTGGCAGAACGTTGTCATTCACTTTGGCCCAAATGAATCTCTTTTGAATTCGTATATGGATATTCAATACTATCAAAAATGTGCATTTGGTTATTTTGAAACTCAGGTTAGAATAAATGGAAACATGTCAACTTATGCAATAAACCAATTTTTTCCCTAGCTTGAACCTTAGTAACCATATACTGAAAATATTATAGGTCACGAAGGCCTTCGAAGATTTTGATAATTTTTTATTCAATGCCATTGAAATCATCCCCTACAACTTCAAAGAACATGTTTTTCCAGATAAAATGAATTTCTTTTTTTGATAATATTGGTGAAAACATAAGAATAACGGCGGTGTACCTATTTCCGCGCAGTAGCTTTACGTTTTGTTTTGTTTATATTCATCTCACTTTTAAATCTTTTAAATTTTCAAATTTCTTGACTTGAATTTTAGTAACCGTATTATTTTATATTTTTAATTGTTGACAAATATGTATGACGGTCGATTTTTCTGCCCTGTTGAAAAGCTATGACAGGACTGCTGCATCGTAAGTTGAACTCATATATTTCCGATATTCTTTTCATGAATTTTTTCTTCCTTCGTTGCAGTCGTCTTGTTACTTGGCTCCCGAAGATGGTGATGTATTAACTATTAACTCACCGAAACTAGTCGAGCAGATGTGTTTTTTGCGGTCTGATAAATGAATAAGTTCTCACCAAAAATAAGGCATAATTATTTATCCTCTCCTCATAATAATAAAAAAATCATTGAAACCTTCACAGAGTTTTTAACATCTTATATTTTCAAGGTGTGCTCATTAAGTTTTGAGCTTTCTAATAAAAGTTGATTTAAGTATTGCATAAAAAAGGGAAGTGTATTTTGGCGATTTCAAGCAGTTGGCCTCTCCTATAGTACACCTTTATTCAACTTTCCTGTCTTATACCAAACCTTCCATAAAATTTCAAGTTGATGTGGTTTTGTCTGAATGTTATTGTGTTTGTGGCCACCCATAAGCTGTAGTGGGCGTAAGCACCGAATTTTTCAGGGTAGATTTAAATTTTGAAAGAAGAGTTGAAATAATGAATGAATAGAATGTGACCAACACTTTTGGAATATTCTAGTTGGAATGGTCGTTCCTAGAATTTATACATCCCCATTTTTTGAGCGTCCGTTTTACTTAAACGAGTGTTATATAGTTTTACCCGAATGTCTCTAATTTTCGAATGTTGAGTCGAAAATGGTCTAAAATGATAGGGTTCGACTCCCTGATGACGATTCCGTGGTCAAATTCAATTCTGTCCGTCGGGCCAGCCGTCTTGCCGTTAGCACGATAACTTTCGAAGGGGTTGCCCCAGAGACTTTTCATGTTAGTTTCGGTTCCCAAATACCGCGGTTAAGTTCGCCAACCAGTCAAATTGTACAGAATGTTCCATAAAATATGGCCATTCAAAATTTCGTTCCTCAATATCTCAGACAAAACGAAACCAATCAAATGAAATTTTGTGGCCATAGTGTAAACAGAACCATAGAAAGTTAAATTGGAATATTGAAAAGAAACTTCATACTTCCATAATAAGATATCCGAGTAGAGTGAAATTTATTATTTGAATAAAGATTGATATACTGAATGTATGCTAAATTTCAAGAGGATCGTCAGAACCTTATGATTTAATATTTTTTAATTATTGTTTTTTACCTATTTCAGTTTTTGAATAATATCTAGTATATTATTCCGACCGTGCTGAGATTTTGCACTTATATATTTAGTATAAATCTAAAGTTCTATACAAAATTTCGAGGAAATAGCCTCATTGCTCCACCGATGAACTAGCATTCAAGCACCTGCTTAGGGCTTTCTCAATTTTTTTATCTTAATTCTGTGTGTTTTCAAGCTGTAAGACAGTTGTCTGATGATTTCTAAATTATTCGAAAACAACTATCAAGTATGTACCTATATCAAATGGAAATATATTTATGCGTTGATTTTCACCTTCTTAAAACGACACAATTGTTGAGATAACGTATTCGATAGCTGCGACTCTGCAGTGATTGAAAAATGGGAGATGCGTAATGCGTAGGTTATGAGATTGTTTTGGAGAGATTGGTGAATTCGCCATTTTGCAACCAACGGTTTGCTGAGGGATGGCTTACGATCGAGGATACCTAAACGTTTACGAAGAACGGGAAGTATAAAGTTATTGAAAATTTGATTTCTCAGGCGAGAACCACTGCTTTATCGATCTAGATTATTTTTAGAGCTGCTGTGTTGTCGGTAATATCAAAAAGTAGTAACCACTCTGAAATTCAATTTGAGACAGCCTGTATATTAAGCATGCATGGATTACTCGTAGCTTCCTGAAAATTTTTGGTTATATTTTTCATAACTATGTATAACAGTCTTCTAGAAAATGATTGATTTCCTCATTTTTCGTGCAGAATATAATTTCAATTGAACATTCATAACTTCGGTAAATACTTAAAGTATCCTAGGAAGCTTTATGTTTACATTCATACAAGTTTGTTCAAAATCCGTGGCATTACATTGACATATAAAAACTGTAAGGAATGCGTTTTCATACCAATGGGAATATTTGAGTTTATTTTGTATAAGGTATCTTCGGGATATCGAAAAACATGCTTTCATAAAAAAATATTCAGCTAGCTAAGAGTAATATAGTATTGCTCTACAGTCTACAGTATAATAGAGCAATTCCGAAAACTTTATCTCTAGATCTCAAGCACATGTGGGTTCCAATGAGATAAAATATTTAAAAGATCTACCACATAAATGAACAAGTTCATTGATCGTTACGAGAAATTCTTTGGGATCGTTTGATTTTCTGTAAAAGTTCTGATTTTTTTTTCAATCAATAAGTTTGTTCCATTTATGTGGTAATTCTAAACTTATCTTTTATTGGAACTCAGATATTCTTGAGGTGGTAAGAATTTATGTTTTAATGAAGTTCAAGTTCAGTGGTTTCATCAACATTCATCTATCATAAACCCTGTATATGTCCATAGTAACACAAAGTTTCTATGGTATACCTATAGAAATAATAATGTTGATTCTTTCATCACACTCATTGTACCGATTTTCAAGGGAAATTCTTTGGAATCGTTTGATATTTTTGTAAAAGTTTTCCTTTCGATAATTAATCAGTACAATGTGCTGGAAAGAATCAACATTATCAATTCTTAGTGTTTTTTGTGTTACTATGAAACACGAACATGAACATATACAGGGTTAATTATTAATTAATGTTGATATGACCACGGAACCTGTAGCACTTCATCGATACTTAACACTTTGGCTGCCAGACAGTTTTCAGGTCAATATTCTGGTAGGCTGTGTCAGTCATGCAGGACTGACAATCGAACACCACATTCAGGCTTTGGCAGTCAAATCTGACTGACAGCTCGTGTCATTTTCTTGAGCTCTGTCAGTCATATTAATGCTTGAATCTACATGATTCAAACGAATGAAAATATTTCTTGGCCTGTGGTTATCAAACTGGTGATATTGGCTTGGCCTGGAATAACGTTCTTCATAGAAATATCTTTATTGCAAAATCAACATAATATTCCATCCTATATATCAACATATCTGTGATAATAAAAAAATAACACTTATTTCTTATCATAATTATAACAATTCATTTTATAATAAATCAGTCTAAGTACCTCCACCATGAATACGGACATGACATTCGAAACAAAGAGTAGGCTTATTGTCGCAACCATCACAATAAGACTTCACCTTTCTCACTTTTCTTCTCTCCCCTGTTCTAGGTAAAGTTTTCACCAATTCCTCATAGCAGGCGATACAATTTCGGCGGTCCTTTGTGCCCCCACCATCTCTTTTTTTGAGCAAGTGTTTTATTTTTATTGCCTTAATTCGCTGCCGGTTTTCCATACCCAATAAATTCCTGCATATACTTTCACGAAAAGCTGTGATTGATAATTTCGAATTGGTACGCTGTTTATAAATTATATGAGCATTAACAATAGCAACTCCAGTCAATAATTCAAATGCTACCTTACGATACCACTTGATGCCTTTTCTTATAGATGTGCAATATGAAGATAATTGATCTGATTTGTCAATACCAATTTTACCATTATTATAATCAATAACAACAGTTGGTTTCAGTCTAATTGGTTCATTAGGCAAAAGTGGTCTACGTTTTTTGGTAGGCACAGGAATTTTTTCTAAATTATGGAAAGTTGACAGCATCAGAACCTCTTTATTTTTTTTTGGTTTCCATTTAGATACAACTATTCCTTCGTCGGATTCTAGTCCATAAATTTCGTCGATATTCAGTTTACGGTTAAGTACTTCTTTGGGAATATATTTTCTATTTCTTCGTAACGTACCCACAAGATGTGTTTTTTTCAAGAGTAATTTTTTGGCTAAAGGAATACTTGTATAAAAATTATCTGTGAATAAAATGCGGCCCTCATGTAAGAGTCCATCACATAAATTCATCACTACTTTTTCAGCTAATCCAGCTCCAATACTGTCGGATTTACCACAGTAAATTTGAATATTCCAGGTGAATCCATCAAGTGAACATATTTTGAAAAGTTTGACACCATATTTATGTCGCTTACCTGGAATGTACTGACGAAAGGACAACCGACCTCGCCACGGCACCATACTTTCGTCTATGACCATTTTCCTGCCTATCGTATACGCTTCTTGAAAATTCCTTCGAAGTAGAATCAACAACGGGTTTATCTTTCGCAATTTGTCATTTGCATTATCTTTGTCGTTATCAGAAAAATGCAACATCTTTAGCAGAATTTCAAATCTGTTACGTGGAAGCTGTTTGCTTACTGAGTTTTCGTAAAGAGAATGAATCATTTGACCAATAATCAGTGAGCTTGGGTCGGACATTTAGTCCCATCCAGATAATGAAGCCTAAGAAAATTTTTATTTCTTCTATATTAGTGTCTTGCCAATTGTGTAATCTAGATCCTTTACTCAAAACTGAATTTTTGATTACACTTTGTGCGTACCTATTCGTTTCATCAACAATTAATTGCAATACATCCTGACTCAAAAAATGCATGTAGATGTCAATGGGGGATACGTCGACCGAAATATTTCTTTGAATTCCCTCATCCCCAACAAAAATTAACTTTGCGTGATTTCCTTCGAAGGTGTGCCACTGTGTTTCTTGAGTACCTATGGAATGATTTTCATTGTTATTGTTATCATTCTCATTTTCGAGAATGATATTATGTGGTTCATCGTTTTCAGACGTTGCGTCAGGATCATCTGATCCACTTGAAATTGTTTCATCAGAGCTGCTTGGATCGTAATCTGAACCAGAATCAGTGGCAAATGGGTCCTCATCTTCATCACTATTATAATTTTCCCAGTAGGCTGTTAACTCGGCTTCAGACAAAGCCCTCCTTCTATCCCTATGAATGAGAATTACCATGAATACCCATAAACACAAAAAAGAATGGTTACCCAATACTTACATGATTTCTAACAGAATTTGGTCCTCACAATTCACAACCTAAAATACGACTGACTCAGAAGAAGATAAAATGTGCCAATCACGCCGCGTCAGTCTTTAAAGACTGACATGACATATGGAGCAAATCGAGTGTCTCGGCTTCTTTCTGACTACATAGGTATCTGTAATTCAACTCTACTCTAACTAGATATCGCAGGGCATGTCTGGCCTGGCAGAACAATTTCGCCTCCGGCAGATGGCCTAAACGGAGGATCGAGTGTCAGTCGTATACGACTGACGTGGCAGCCAAAGTGTTAATTCCTCACCAAGACCATGGAATTCATTATTTTAATTATCCAATTATGATTTGAGCTCATTGTTTTAACACATTATATTTTTTATTTAATCCATTCTTAAGAGAAAGTAAAATACTGCTTTATGTATTATGAACATTATTCCACCAATAATTTATTAGATTGGACATTGCTCTCAATAATAATTTTCATGCTGAAAACAATAATCTGTTGACACTGTACGTAATTGCATATTCCGAAAAAAATATCGATCTTCGACGTTATAAATACCTAGTCGACAATATTTTGTTTCCAAGTTTCTTAATTAGTTTTTCTACAAAAACACAACGGTTGGTTATTCATATGACTCGATCGAAATAAAGTGTTCCTTGAATTGAAAATGTATTCAAATTACCTATTATTATTATTATTTTCTCAGCAATATAAATGACTTTAAAATTTAAATTGGTTATTTTACTGAAAACGCCTCACGTATTGGAAACATTGAAAAATATTCTTCTTGAAATTTGTTCTCTGCATAACAAGATCAATTTTCTTACTAGGTCCAAAGTGCGTGTTAGAATTATTTCGAAAATTAGAGCAGCGTTTGTGCGTATTTCGTACAATCTACCAAAAGTGGATCACGAGCGATATTGTCAGGATACAATCTAAAACGTACACATTAAACTCGAATAATTGTTTTTCTTAATTATAATGAGTGAAATTAACAATTATCGACACTTTTATGTCGCAATATTATCAAAACAAAAAACAATATAGTCGTGAAAAATGTCACATGAAATTGATTGATTTTCGAATGACCATTCTGGTTTGTGTTTCTGCTTTTGATTAAGTTATTAATGTTTACATGCCGAAGTCGATTTAAATGTTACTTCGGAATTTTGTCTCGAAATGAATATCAGGAGAATTTGAACACGTGCTATTTGGATGGCAAGTTAATCATTTTTATGGAATTTTTCTGTGAATTATTTTCCGTTGAACATTTATTTTTTGAACGAATGTAACTATCACTCATACTGAGTACCAATTGTGAAGTAAGAGCTTAAAATTTTTTCAATATTAACAATAGACCATGTCTTTTTCCCTGTATTAGCAAAGGTGAATATAGACAGGGCACCATAAATTTCTACGTATAATACAGGAGCAGAGATATAAAAACCTCAGAAAAAATACTATTTCCTTGTTGTTGTTGTTTATTACTCTATTCATATCGAAGGCTTTTTCTTATGTATTTATGTGTATACACACCTAGTACGTGGACGAAATATCAGAAAACATAAAGAAAACAGTAAGAATCAATAAGAAATATAATATAATCTTGAATCTACTTATTCATCTCAGGAAAGATTTATATACTGTATGGAATAATATGAAAGCCATCTAAAGTTCATGAATAGAACAACAGTAAAATATCTATTTCTTGCTGCACCGTATTCAAGCGTGGAGCGAATAATTAAGGTATATAATAAATAAATAGATAGAAATAGATTGCAAATTCATTCAATTCTTAACTTTGAATGGTCGTGAGAAAGTTTCGAAACAGCTGGAAAAAATTTACAAATTTTTGCACAACTGTTAATCAGTCTAGAATTTGAATAGTTTTTTTTAGTTGCAAAGAAGAAATTTTCAGGGAATTTAATTTCAATCTATGATTTTCAATATATCTGACCCACAAATTTTTTTGATTTTGAAGATCGTTCAGTTGAGTGTACTGGTCGAATAGGAAATGATGAAATATTTCCAAACAAAAAACATATTTTGATCGCAGATCGAAATATTTGTATATAAGAGTATTGTATGCGTAGAAATGATGGTTGAAAAATGGTACAAAATCAGAGATTTTAATAACTTGATGTAACTTCAAATAAGAGGATTGATGACGGAGTACTAATATTTCGCACACTTCAAAAGTATCCCAAGATAATCCTGACCAATTAAAAGAGCAGCGGTTCTTTTCCTTGTTCCTGAAAAGTCAGAAGAAAAAGAATATCAGTGTTCAGTTTTGCCTGTTTTTAGAACTCATTTAATTATAATTCGACGTTGAAAATACTTACCTATGTACTATAAGGTGATGTGAGAAGTTGTGTAAAAATTTACCTCTTTTGTATTATAGAGGATGGTGCGGTAGAACTGGCCGAATTAGACATTTAATTATTTTTCAAGTATAACATTAAATGTTTATGTTCACACAGCTTTGAAGATTATATCTGACAATTGGTGTTCATTCTAGCGAATACACTGCTTCAATCAATTTCGGAAATGTCGGACTACTTGGTCCAGCATTTTGTTAGGTATGTTGGCTGGAGCCAAACGGGTGTTGTTTTCAAGTAGGCCAGAGTTAAAAACTTTAGATATCCCTATAAAAAATCGCAGAACGCTTAATCAGGCGAATGTGCTGGATCGCTGAAAACCCCAGATAAAAAGTAGAAACAGGAATAAAAGTATTCATTTCAAATTTTTTTACAGTGCTATCAACACCTTCTTAGCGAAGGACGCTGATATCAACCTCATTTTGCCTGGACGTGGAATTTCCGCATTCCATCTAGTAGTGGGAAAAGAATCCGAAGAATTTTCCACTAAATACACTGCAATACTCTTACAAAAAGGAGCTGATCCTAATGTGAGGTAAGTAATCATGAACTAAAAAGTGATATCCTGAAAACTATACGTCTTTCCGAAGTCAATATCACGTTCCACTCCTCATATCTATGAATTGATCTTTAGAGTATTAGAAATAATTGTGGTTAATTAGAATCATTTTTAAATTATGACGAAATGAATAACATATCTGGAAGGAGAAAAAAGATAAACACGCTTCCCGTAATCTCCAATACTGTTTTTGAATTTTGTTGGCAATTTATTAATTTCAAATTTTTCTATGACTATAACGGCGTGCTATAGTTTTGCCGAAATAGCTGTTCCGAATTTGGAACAGGTAATGTTCTCAAACGACTCGCTTAGTTTAGTTAGGAGGATCGTCCGAATAAAAGATCATAAAAAATCAACTTTGAGACATAGTTTGAGAGGTTTGTTTGATCAATGGTCGAAATTTTGAATTTAGCTGCCCAATAATAAAAATTACCCAAAATTCCATATTGTTCGACAAATTGAGATTCTCAGAATCTTGAAACATTTTTTTTCCGGTGTGATATGAGTAGAACCTTTGAAGATATTTGCTGCGAGCATTTTTACTTAAAAGAGGATACCAGAACAAGAAATTGTTTTATAATTTCCACTGATTGAATTCTTACGTGCCCAAAAAAGCATGTATTATTGAATTTATCGATTAATAATATGAAATTATTCATTAACTTGGACTAGAATATACATACATTTGGTCATATTTTCGATAGAATTAGCACCCTATTCTCTGAATTAATTTTTCATCAGAAACAAGTAGAAATATGTTTTGTTTCCTTTTGGACGTCATTCTTTTGCATACTCTCATATATTCCAGACAATAAGATTCCTCGATTAAAATCGCGTAAACCTTTTTGGTCAAATTCTTTTCTGAATTCAAATGAAAGTGATAAACAAATTTGGCAATCCGAGTGGAATTTATGTAATATACAGAACAAAGATTTAATAACTGATCCCTCGAATAAAGTTCCTGGATTTGATCTTCCAAGGAAAATATGGACTGTTCTCAATCGTATAAGAACAGGTCATGGACGTTGCAATAGTATGCTTTTCAGATGGAATTCAGTTGAGAGTCCTAGTTGCGAATGCGGAGAAGCAGAGGAGACAATTGAACACCTGATAAATAACTGTTCCATATATAAATTTCAGGATGGCTTGAGAGCTATACATGAAGTTACCGATTCGTTTTTGAATTGGGTTATTAATTTTAAATCGATTTAATAGAGTTTCAATCATTTTATTTTTCTGTTCCTTTTTACTGCTTTGATTTTCTCGTTTCAGAATTCCGAAAGCATCCTGGAGAGGGTTATCGTTCGGTCTGAATGAAGAAAGAATCCTTCAATATTCTAATAGTTTTTAAGTGTCATTTTTGTTGAAACGGCGAGACAGGGTTTTTTCTACTGGGGTTTTTCCCTGAGCTCTGGTATCATACGAAAAAATAGTATGGTACCCCGTTTTGCACCAACCTCAGTTAGGGATTATTTTATTTTTGTTTTATGTATTGTATTATGTTAGCTCTTGATTTCAAAAGAATATATATATACTTTTATGATTGTATGAGTTCATGTAAGGTTTTGCTATGAAAATAAAAATTTATTTATTTGTTGAATTCAACTGACAATTTTTGATTTTCTTTCCCAGGACTAGTGATGGTCTCACTGGTATGCACATCTCAGCTGCCTATGGCAGAACAAAGAATCTTCATCTACTATTGTGTTGTGGTGGCGACCCACATATTCGTGATGTTAACTACAAGAAACCAATCGATTACGCGGAGGAATACGAGCATAAAGAATGTAAAGACTTGCTTTTATCATTTATGGAAAGTCAAAGTCTCGTCTTCAGGTCCGATATAGAGCCAGCCTTCAATCTCACCCTAGGTAAGAAGGATAAATTCCTAAATCATTCAAAAAATCAATGCAAACAAATAATAATATGGTTCATCCAAGAATTATTGAAATTAAAATAGGTCCGCTTTATTTCTGGTTAAAAAAAATAACTTAAATTTTATATGAAATATAAGGTTTGTTCCAACAGCTGACTTTTGTACGGTAATTTGACGGTCACGAAACTGTTAGTAATCGATCTTATGCGCATGTCTAAACTTTGACCGTACAAGAACCGACGAAGATGTTTGAAAGGGTTGGAACGAATTTTTGACTGTTTGTTGACCATACCATATGCGTTAGATGGAACCATAGATAAATAAGGTTTATTTATCTACCAATAAATGAATTGAATACTCACTATGATCCTCGTTTCTTTGCTAAGGAGGTTAGATTCAAGGGAAAAACGTAAGTTTTAGCATGGTAACGCACAAAAGACCTTATTGGTCGCAGTGCAGAAGGGTAATCAACGTGCCGATCGACCACTATCTAATCTAATCTAATCTAATGATCCTCGTTATTGTTTGATTCATTTTGTTTTTCAGAAAATAAGTATATAGCAGAGACTCTGATTTATAGGTACTTTCACATAAATAAAGTTTATTTATCTATGGATGGTACCATTTTGTTTTCTCTTTGCGATACAAGCCGGTGAAAGTACCTATAAATCAGAGTCTCTGCTATATACTTATTTTCTGAAAAACAAAATGAATCAAATAATAAACGAGGATCATAGTGAGTATTCAATTCATTTATTGGTTTTTCAACTAACTTCTGCTTTATTTAAATAGGTTATATAATTTATGCTTCCAGAACACAAACCCTTACCGATAGAAATTTTTGATCGAATATGGGAAAACAGATAACAAAATTGTACTTTACAAACAAATTATTTGGAATTGTGTGCTTATTCCAGAGACACTGCTTGCTGTTTACATAGAGAAAGAATTTGTTCTATGGCTGTTTAATCTGAAACACGTGCTTACTCTTACTGTGACGGTCTTTTAAATCAAAAGCACACAGGACTGCGCATGACAGTCCAAACAGTACTTGCTCCAGACCAGGGATCGAAATGACGATCACCAAACCGTTCCACTCACGGTCCCGAAGCAGGATGGAACAAAAACGAAACCGTTCTCAAACGATACATTTTCAGTTGGAATACATTTTTATCTATTGCGCAGAATCCTGACGATCATTGTACAGTCAATTCTTGAGTTGGAACAAACCTATAAGCTACAAAATTGCAAATTCATTTGGATGGTATTTTTCTCTCAACATGATGAAATTACCGAAGTTGAAAAGATTTTTTCATTCCCACTTATGAATACAGCTGTCCCAAAAGACCACGTCAAACGGGAACGGAATCAAGATCAGAATATGATCTAATCGTTTATATGAGAGTCTCCAGTTTTCGAGATATTTGATAATGAATTGTTTCACCTTGAATACTTTCTCCCATGCTATTGGTGCAATGTAACACTCGTCGAATCCGTTTTTTCCTGAATTTTGTTGAAAGATTGGTTCAATCTATGCACCGAAAAATATCACAAAATATTATTCAGGGATTCTGAAAAAAAATTATACCATATAAGATCGAATTGGGTACAAAAACTCTTTTTAAAAAAAGTGAATTTGAATTTTTTTTTCGAATCGCTGTATAATATTTTATGATATTTTTCAGTGCAAGCAATCATTCAATAATATTCACGAAAAAAATTATTCGAAAAATATTCAATTGTAAAAATGGCATGGGAGAAAGTATTCAAAGTGAAATTTTATACGAATATGTTATGGAAGCTGATGCATTCAATGAATATTATTTTATCTCTGACTCTCATAGAGGGCGCTAGTTACATGGTTCGTACCTAGTGGTATTTATTGAACATAACTTCTTTGAAATTAGATACACTAATATACAAGCTAAATTTCAAGTGAACTCAATTATTCAATTTCACTTTCGGTAAAACTAACTCGATACTGTGTACCGTGTTAGGAGGATTTAGTACTAACCGATTTTGGTATCAAGTAGGTAATGATAAATGTATTAATTAAACAAAAAATCACAAGATGAAAATTCAAGAAATGCTAATAATGAAAAATTAAATTATAAAGGTCCTCCGTTTTTACGAATACACAAGTCTATGCTTTTTTCTGCAGAAACCATTAATCTTCTAAACGGTTGGTAGTCAGCTAGGAGGACATTAAAGTGATAGTCCTGTTTATTAGAAAAAACAGAGGACATTTCGAATATCTACTCTAATTCAATTTTATGTTTTTTTCAATTTTCATCTTGTGATTTTATGTTTAATTAATTCATTAATCAGTACATATCATCATGGGTTATTACTTCATGATTTTCAAATCAAAATACTCCGAAAGTATCGAGTTCAACCAAAACTTGGTGTAAAACTTAATGATGTGAAGTTCACTTGGAATTTTGCTCAAAGAATCCTATTTAAAAAAGTTATATTCAATTCTACTTGGTACGAATCGTGTTACTAGCGCCATCTTTGAGAGTCAGGCATAAAAACAAATTCATTGGATGTATCACCTTCCAAAACGTATTCGTATAAAATTTCATTACATTGTTGCCAGAAGTTTCAGCAAAATCCTACAAAAAGTGTATTTTTTCTAAAACGGTCTTTATCTTGAATGCGGATGGTGCTATGCAAATTTTTTATTGAGCAAACTCCAAATATTTTCTACTTTTCTACCTATCCTTGAGACAGGGTCATGATGCCTGCATTGAATTCACACAAAATTTCGTTCAGGAAGAAAATGCGTGAAGTAGTTTTGCCAGCTCATGATATATAAAAGCCATGAAAAATGTATAACAACTCAATCAAGTCGTTATCAGTTATTATAAGGTGGAGAAAAAATATATCATAAGATAAGTCTATCGGGCGTAAACAATTAGACTTCATTTTCCGGAAGAAATACATTAATTTCAAATATAAATAATTATTGTTTGAAATGTCACCGGTATCGAGCGAATCGACGAGGCTGAACTGTAGTAAATACATTGCGCCTTTGCATCATCTTTTTCATCGCCATTCAAGCAAATTGTTACTATCAGTTTGACCTTCATTCGTTTATTGCAATCAGAAATCCTTACCAATCATTCGAACGACAGAACAAAATACAGTGACGTTCAATGGTTCTTTGAGAATTACAAAAAATCATGTTTGCTTATAATCGTTATTCAGTGTCATCCTGCATAAATCAAACTATCAATCAGTCTATTTTTGTTGAGTATTAATGATTAATTTGTTTAAAAAGCTGGCTAGTATTGACTTATCATCTTGTTAACCATATAAAGCGCTCATACATAAAATGTCAGAAAAAATATTGGTTGAAGATTTTTTTGAATGATTTTTTTCATTTTTCTATCTTTCAATATCGAGGTTGAGGACGGGATATTTTAATTAAAATAGTTAGAGGGCTTCGGCTGCTGAAACATTTTCGGTACAAGAAGCTAGTCCTGAAATTAGTTATGCAAAATAAGCAGGTTGTGGTTTTAAAATGAATATATGATATGAATGTTGAAACAAAATTCAAAAAGGTCCAATGTCAAGTAGGAAGCTTTGTACGTTGTTCATAGCAGGAAAATGATGATTCCTGAGAACTATCGGTTTCATTCTTAGCATTCGTCTCTCAACATAAATACGATTACTAAATGAAATCCATTAGACTAATGTTACCAAAAGGTCTCAGAATATTTCAACTTCAACTTTAATTTTCCCAATATTAACAAACCGCTGAAAGCTTTTTACTTGACAACAGAACATTCTTAAATTTTTTGATGATATCTTAACTGTGGCTTTTCCGCAATCTTTATTTTCATATATTGTTCTGCGCATATATACTCGATTCTTAAAACAAATGTGTTAGAACACATCTTCACAGAATTCTGCGGTCATTAGTGCATCACCACTTTTACGCCTGAATACTAAATGTCAAATCGACCTGATAAGTAGTTTTAGAAATATTGAGGAACCTAAGGAAACTACTCCAGTTACAATAAATTCGAAAGTAACCAATTGGTTTGGCCAACTAATGAATTCAAGTAAGATTACAGGCCGTCTTCAATTGAGATGAATAGAGATTTATTTCAATGATATCTGCTAGATAGCTATCAGTAACTTATCAAGAAATGGTACAGCTATCTAGTAGATATCATGAATTTCTCTATTGATTGAAATTAAAGCCTTTCAGATTTTTCAGTCAGGAATATATTACTTTTTTCATAAAATTATGATTATTCTATTTCGAAAACCTGACAGTATTCTGATGTGATAAATACAGATAAATTTATTTATACGATATTTGTCAGATAGCTATCAGTTACTCATCAATAAGATGTTTTTTCTGAACTAAAGTGTTGATATACACTTAATTATGGAATATGGAATAGTTATGCATTGCAATATAACGGTAATATAATAACAATAAACTATTCACAAAGTAAATTAAACAGATTGAAGTTCTCCAGTTATCTCTTTTAAGAACTTGTTTGCACGTCGTCTTTTTCCACTTGTTTTCAAGGTTAATTACATTGTTTATTTGAAATTCATTTTCCTCTCGATAGCAAATTACATTACATTGTATCACTAAATGAGCTATTTACGACGAAGTATTTTTAGTCATGCAAGATATTACTAAATTATATTGAAATTATTTATAAATATTTTTGATGGAACATATCAAACTCAATCTATTTTTGGAATATCACCCAGGCAAAACTCCTGTGTAAAGTTTGGAAACACATTGAGTTTTTGTATCTATGAATTTGTGAACAACAACTGTGTATCAGAGCATCCACTATAAAACTTTGCAGAATACTTTTTGGCTACTATTCTCAAACGCACATAATATCACCTGCGTGACACAAAGAATGATCAAGTATCACAGCATTTAATGCCAGTCTGATTAACTGGAAATATTACAGTGTTCAAAATTTACCTACAAGATGACAATCTACAGTGCTATTGTGGAAACAATTTTAAACATATGGGCATGAGTGTTGGCAGTTCTCGAAAGATGACAGGAAAAGAGTTGAAGTGGTTGAAATGGACTTCCTTATCAAGGATGGAACACGAGTAGTTATAAAAGGGGGATTCTGGCACACTTCTATGTGTGCCAGAATCCTCATACGATTTTGGTGTGTCAGATTCTGGCATACTTATATTGTGCCAGAATTCTCAATGAAGTGATTAAAAGGCGAACAGCGAGGGTGGTCACAAATACTGACAGAATTGAATCGAGGAAATTTCGGTGTTATGGCTATGTAAAGAGCATGACTTCGGAAAGATGGCCAAGGTTGGCAGAGGAGTATGAACCACAAAGCAGATGGAAAAAAGACCGGGAAGACGGGAAGTGCTACTTTCTCTAAGAAAAGCGTCCGAGAAGTACCCACCTCCCGGCAGGTTGCCGAAAAATGTTTTTTCAACATGAATAAAAACAACAGACCAGACATAGCTTATGCCGTTAGTGTCGTCCCAAGAAAGCTGAAAATCCGAGGAGAGAGATAAAAGGATATTTCGTTATCTGAAAGGCAAGATGGATCAGAGTCGACATGATGCATTTGTAAAATGCTTCATCAGGAACTCGTCGTCCAACTGAAGATGCTGCAATCCGAAACAATTCCGTATTAGAAGTATCAGCCTGAAGTAATACTGGAGAACCACCATTACAAGCTATGCTAGGATCGCACAGTACTTACAAATTTAACAGTTGCTAATAACAGGCCAGACATAATTCTAGTGAAGAAAAAAGAGAAGAGAGCAATACTTATAGACGTAGCCATCCTGAATAACCACCATATACGTCAAAAATACGCTGAAAAAATATCGAAATATCAAGAGCTTGAACTTCAGATCAAAAGGCAGTGGGGAATACCTAGTACCAGAACCATTCCCATTCTCATATCAACCACAGGTATTATTCCTAAAAGCCTCAAGTCCAACCTCAAGGAGCTAGATTTGGATGAAAACCTTTAGAAAGAAATGCAAAAAGCAGTACTTCTCGGTACTGATAGAACGGTAAGGAAGTTTGTAGGTCACGATGGACACCAGGAACAACCATGGAGGGAACTATTGCAAGACCGACTACCAGGACCAAACAACGAAGGACGAACAACCCTGGACCCAGGATAAGAAGAACACCGAAGACCTCAGAGTTCAAACCCCCTGATACTTGCTATCCGGGATGAGTGAATGTTCTCCTAAATAGGGAGTGCCGATCGCTAGGGGTGTGATAAATCACACACATAATAATAATATTCCAAACGATATTATAACAACACGGTATATACTTAGTGCCCAAGTCTGTCTGTTTAGACAGTACGAGGAAGCAAGAATTCACATACACTTTGTTAGTGAGATGGCACAGAAGCAACTGATGTTCGTTGATTTTGAATCAACGGCTGACGCAAAGAGAGGAGCAACGAAGTCTAATTTTGAGATATACTTTTTTATACAATATCTACGCATTATTAATCCAAGACCGACCGTCATTAGTTTGAGGTTATTCATTTGCGAGGATATACATAAATGTTTCGTAACTTTTTTCCGAATTTAGACTCGACATTGAACGATCAATTTACGATTAGAAATCATGCTCCGTAAAATTGATATGAAAACACTTTTCGAATTAATTTGTATTTAAGATAAAATATTGTCATCCAAAATTTGGACAAATTATATTCTGCAGTCTAAATATCGAAGCTGATAAGTGCACATATTCTATGTTAACTAACCTGCAGAACGATATAATGATGCATGATAGTCGAGTGCAATTAATTATAAATTATAATGAAAGACGAGATATTTGCATGAAGTGTTTCGAAAACCAATATCTTCAATCTCAATTGAAAGGATTATTAATGCAAAATTAAATCCTGGGGGCTATTGGTTTCATTTTCTTCATTTATAATTTTAACTTTCCTATTCAAATCCTGAAACTACTATAGAATTTTCCAGTTTTGGATGAGATAGTTCCGATTTGAATAATATGAAGCTGAATTCATAAATGAATAGAATGAAACCAAGTTTTCAGAAAAATCAAATTTGAATGATCGTTTTCCCAATATGAAAAATCTGCCAAAAGCTTCTGACTTCACATCAGGGCAATTTTCAATATTTTGTAGATATCAAATATATAAACTGAAATTTTGAAATGTCGGGTAAAACTTTCTGATTATACGATTATCAGTTGTAATTTAACTAGTGCAATGAAAATTATCGATAATTTTTGAGAAATATGCTCGAATGCAAGTTAAGTTGAAAAAGAGCACGAGTGCGCGGAGCGCTCGAGTGCCTTTTACAGTTTAACTTGCATGAGAGCAGATTTGTCAAAAATTATCGATTCATTTTCATTGCAAGAGTTAAATTAATAAGAAAATTTTGTGAATCCATCAAATCGTATTGTGTCGCTGTAAGTTGTTCAACAGTTTTCATGTTACTCTAATAAGTAATAAACGTTCATAATTACGTCTGCATTTATTTTGAAGGACCTGATAATTTTGCACAAGTGCGAATTATCGATAATTTGCACTAATGCAAAATTATCGCCTAATTGTATGCTCATTGGCTAAAACAACAATAAAAAATCAGTCGGAACATTGTTGTCTGTCGAATTTGACAGATGAATAAAATTTTCACGAAAATTTGCAGGAATTATAAGTTTTCAAAATATGGGAACATTATGCTGCTCATAATAGTAATTTACGCAACAACAAGTCTGCGAGTTCAAAAAAAATCTTTTTGAGACGTGTTACACTATTTTTTCGGCAACCGTGAAGAAACGCCATCGACTTGATGAATAATTATTATTGCGGTACAAAACATGCCAACTTTGACAACTTATTTTATATGAACAGTCAGCCGTCATATCGTTGCTATGAGGTGATCAACTGCATCCATTGGAATCATATAATTTCCCGGCCTAGTCCGGGAAGTGCTACTTTCTCAGAGAAAAAGCGTCCGGAAAGTGGGTAGGTACTTCCCGGAAGGTTGCCGAAAAATATAATTTTTCAAACCGTGTAATTATACATTACACATAAATACCGAGTTTAAAATCGACAGGAGGAGTAGTTGAAGAAATATAGGGAAACTTAAGGAAAATACTCCAGTAACAATAACTTCGAAACTAACAAACTCATGTGAACCCCTAACAAAATCGAATGAGATATTCAGATCTCAAACAAATTCTTGAAATTCCAAGTATTCATCTCGTTCCGTCGAAAGTTATTTGAGCATTGAGGTCTAGACTAAGCAGTACTGGGCAGAATTTTTTTTTTAATTCTGCAATGATAGGATCATGACGGACATCAATTAATTGAATATTATCTCTTGGTGTCTCAGAAATCTACAGAAAGTCGAATTTATTCAACGATCTATTTTTTTTTATTTCAGAAATAATATCGATGAAATCAGATAAGAATTGAGGAAAGTCCTGACGTTTAGAATTTTATTCAGGAATGAATAATATTAATTTTTCCGCCGACCACGAAATAGATGGTGATTGATGTGTACCAAATTGATAATTAATGACCCAGTTTAATGCTCAATTTATGCTATTTTAATGTGCAATCCTCATGGCAACTGTACACAAAGTATTCAGAAGCAGTACGAGAAATATCAAAACTCTACTGGAACATAGATACATAGAAATTTTATTATGTCAAATGTAAGTCTCGTGCAAAATGAGAATTTATTTCAATCAAGAATTATACACAATTCATATTGAGATCGTCGGAAAAATCTTGTAATCAACTCGGTTATTAATCGAGCGACTAATAGTCTCGAACTATTGACCATATACCTAAAAATATTAAAAAATTAATAACCTTGTGGATTGAATAACTATTAAATTTGAATTATCATTATCCCCAGATGAAAAATCGCGCATATGCTTCTATTGATTTTTGCTATTATAATTTAAATATACAGGGCCATGATACACCATTGATGACAAGAACATTCGAGGTATCATGAACTAACTAATTATCATCATCGCATTCTGAATTAGATGATAACCAATTTTAATTAGTTACAAATTGAGATCATGGAAATACAAAACATTCACGTCACTGGCGTCAGAATTATTGCTTTTTGAACCTATCTGCTCCCAGAATAATACACTAAAAAAATAATTAGTGCTGGAAAATATGTATATCGCAACCAGTCGCGAGATAGTGATTTGAAACAACAAATTCGACAGCATCAGTGTTAATTAAAATCCAATATTTATCAGTGGAATCACGAAAGTGAAATTCTTTGAAACGTGATACGAGCATGAATTTTTGAAATTTTCTATTTACTTAATGCTATCGCTATCATCAATTGTTTTTATAAATTGTACGATGTATAGAAATTTAGTAGTAGCAGGATTATGATACTACGAGTTATTTTAAGATCATTGACACGCTGCTGATTCGAAATATTTCCAAATAAATATTTTTCCCGTGAAATTTCATCTACAGTGAGAATTTGTTTTATATTATTAGAATATACTGGATGTTTCATAATATATGCGTAGGACTTGATAGCTCGTTCTTGTTAACCTCCCCTTCAAAATGCACCATTTTTGAAATCGAAAAAAACATTTGTAGGGAACAAATCCGGAACCTTTATATCTTATGTAAGGCAGCTTTCGGATATCCGGGAGTCCGGGAAGTGAATATGATTTTAATGGACGTAGTTGATCACCCCATATGAATTTCAATTAAAATCCCATTTTTATGTTTAATTTACCACAAAAATGATAAAAAGATGAATGATTTTGAGCTTATCTGCCTTCCAAGGCAGATTACGTATTAAGTACATTTTTTCTATGACTTTTGTAGCTTAGGATTGCGCAAAGTTTTTAAACTTAACTAAAAGCTAAAAAACACCTTTTTGTATTTCTAAATCGAAAATGAATGTTTGAGTACATCCTACTAAAAAATGAAGTTCTAGCTTTCAAGATTTTTTGGGTAACTTGCAGTAATTTCAGGTAACTGAATAATTTTTTCATTGAAGCAACATTCATAACGACCATGTTAAAAAAATAAAAACTGCAAAATCCTCACTGCATAGGAAGATATGAATTTCTCAAACCTAGCTGGCAAAATACATTAAAAAACACTCATATTCATAAAATCATAACTCGAGAACTACAAAAAATCGCATAATATACATAGGGTATTTTGGATAGCCACAGATCTGAGGCATCTAAAAAAAAATATTGACGTCAATCCACTGGACACCCGGTATAACTTCTGCTTCTTCGCAAGATTGATTATTTTCCTAGGAGATTACGCTCTTATGTCAGCTGACGTTAGTGTCATGGTAGTCAAGAGAGTAACCATGGTTTGCACCAATATTCCATTGGCAATGGTCACTGGTTTCTGTGGCCGGTTTTCCACACCGATCATGTGTAGGTGTGCTACCTCACGATACAATGACAAGTAAGCAGCCTCAAGTCCTTATTCCATAATGATGGAGGTTGTTGGGCCTTCTCTTTTTAGGGTTCAATCAGACACTTGCCTTTGACTTGGTGTGTTAGTCCAGTGAGAGTTATCCTCTCTTTTTTCAATCATTGACCTCTGCTTGTCATCCGCCTAATCAGTGATGGCCAATATAGAGCTTGTATTAACGAAATGAGGAAACTTTAAATCCTGTATAAAAAAAATTGCAAATATTTATGCTCAACTATCTGGTCTCTTTTATCAAATTGTTTTTTTTGTTGTTGAGTTCTACCATCTTCTGCAAAATATTGATCTAATAATGGAATAAATAGTAGTGGAATGAACTCAAGTTTGATAATGATGACGATGAAAATTTTATATGATCTCTTTTTTCAGACAAAATTCTTGTTGAGAACGGAGGCCATACCGGAGAGTACGAGTTAGTGCAAGAATATAAGACTGAACCCCTGACTCAGAAGAATCTTGCCCCTCTTTACCAGTTACCTGAAACTGACACTACCGAATACGTATTGAAATGGTGCCAAAATCAGGTGCAATCCACTACTTCCCCAGTGAAATCTGAAGAAGTTGCAAACGGGACAGAGACTCCAGTGAATAACAGTGATTTCCGCGAAAGTTCCTATGATGAATCTGACTGGGGTAAAAGATCAGTAGAATATAATGTGATAAATAACAATATCAAATTCCGTAAGAGGTATGTTAAAGTGCGTGATAAAAATAGTGCGTCTAAAAAGAAACAGTCACAAACACCTTCCAAAGTAAAAGAAGTGGAAGTGAGTATTGCACCCGTTTTAAAAACTGAGAGTATTGTTCATAACGTAACGGATGCTGCAATATTCACTACGATGAAAGATTTTTCTGCAGAAAGTGGTATCGTGACGTTACCTAGTTCAAAAATCGAAGGTTTTGCCAAAGGATCTTTATTTTCTCCTTGTAACACTACGCAAACTATACAGGCCCCTTCCCCTAACACAACACATTATGTAACCTGTTCAGGCACCGAAGATTCAGCATTGCAGAATGTACTCAATAAAAATATCTTTGAAATTACCAGTGATCTGTCTCGTCTTACAGTGGATGATAATAACGATGTAAAAAGTAGAAGGAGCAGCACTAAATCTGAAGGAATTTGTAGCACAGATATCAGCTTTGTTAGCGTCTCTGAAGTATATAAGTATATTGACGAAGAAGAGGGGATAGTCTTATTTGAGAAACGACTCTTGAAAACAGCCACAAGGTATGTAGCAAATGCAAAATATATCATGGTATACTTTGTTCAAAACTTGTGTTGGATTAGTTAAAAAACTTATTTTATAAACCGTTTAGTTAACTTTATTGACCACTTTTATGTTTACTTCTGAACTCAAATTTACTGATCAATTTTGCTCCTATTTTTGTTGATTTGACTAAAGTATTATTCCCTTCAGCTCGTCATTCAGATCCAAAGTTCTTTCAACTTAGATGGTTCTTCTGTTCCTAACAATTTTTTGAGTACCTACTCTACACCGAAAAACCTACACTCACAGCATTAAAATCCTAAAGTAATTTTGGAATGCTTCAGACTTTACCGAAGAACAGTTCCTTACTGATTCCTTTTTCGGGAATTCTTTATTTTAGAGATATTTAGAATGTCCCAAGATGTTCTCTCGACCTTCAGACAGTAGAAAGTTCAAAGAAAAAGTTGAATGGCCTCAAAAACTCCATTAGAATCCCTTGTTAGAATTTTGTTTCAAATGACCAACCCTAAAAAAACTACCCACCGATATTTTTCTCACATTATTCCCTTAAAATTTTTTCCTATCAAATAATTCCCCACTGAAACAAAAAATGTTTTGAAATGATTTGTTATCATTTTACGTAGATTCAGCCTTTAAAAATAATAATTATTAATTGTGTGCCTATCCACTTTGTTTTATGTTGACACCTTATTTAATTTGAGTTAAGTTTTTAATTTGTCTTATTATGGTTTAAGATGTCTTTTGTGTTGATGTTTCGTTTATTGTCTGTATTGAATATCTTGGGACGTGAAAAATATTTACCATGAATCACAAAATGGCGAATGCGCAAAATTTATAGATATCATTTTTATGGGTTGAATTCACGTGAAATAATGAAACATTGTTTTAAAATAATGTTTTACAAAATTTAAACGACAGATTCTGATAGAGTTTTTTCTGCCATTCAATATACTTGGTAACTTGGTTGTCTTTTCTGAGAGTCGCAATATTGGTGGTAAGGAATATCTTGGGACACCCTGTATAACTAAACTATTATAGAGTTCAATGAAAAATTTGATGGCTCAAAATATTAAAACTAGCCCCTGCAAATGCGTTAAACTATTGTAAATGACCTCTCAGCCTATCTCCATGCAAACTTGGATTGAATATTTCATTTTTATTACAGTGATTACGCAGGCAGCATAGTGTCTTCATCGATTTGTTCAAAGTTTTCTGTACCTGCCACTGTTGATTATGATACTGATACCTTAAGAAAGGAATTGACGACGCATGGCTACAACCCTGGACCAATCACTTTCACAACTAAGCGAGTATATTTGAGGAAATTGAAACAAATCAAAAGACAACCCCCTGGTCAGATTTTAGAACAACCAACACGAAAAAGTAAGTATTGTGTTAGAATTAGATGATAAACCTTTTGACTATAATCCTTTCTTAGTGTTTTTGGTCTTTTTCAAAGAACTCCTGTTTCAATTTCTATTTAAGCTGAATATTATGTATTATCATTGTATACAGGGTGTTACATAATAGTATGTCACAACTTGAGGGGGTGGATCTACATGTAATTTTAAGAAAAAAAGTTTATATAATTATGGGACCGTAAAAGCTTCGTTACAGAGCTACAGGGTGTTGAAATTTCCAAAAAGAATTGGTTTTCTCTTCATAATTCCTGCAGTTTTTGAGATATTCAGTCCAAATTTGGAATGCGAGCTATTTTCAACAGTCTCCATCATTGCACGTCCTGAATCTTTTTTCGTATTTCTGACCGTTTTTGAGTAGAAAATTATTGAACGATTGTATGTTAATCGCTAAATAAAAAAAATAATAGAAATACTCGATTGGTATGCCCAAAATTTGCTTCTATTTTGATAGCTCGTTATCTGAGACTCAACTCAAGCTTATTCAATATGAAACTAGAAAAGAAGAGAACAATTGAAAACTAAATAAATTGCTGGAAGTGTCCTCCACCTGTAAGGCTCTCTGCCCTTCTTCGCATATTATCACGCACTCTTTGAAATATTCCTAGGGTATTTCTTATCGTGTCACATGAGGTTGTTATTCGATTTCTCAATTTTTCTACAGTGTTCACTGTAGTGGTATAAACTGAATTCTTGAGATATGCCCATAAGAAAAAGTCCAAACTATTTAAGTCAGGCGACCTAGGTGGCCATGGTTTTGACCCACCCCGACCTATCCATGGATTATCGAATGTATTATTCAAGAATTCCCTAGCTTCTCCACTGAAATGTGCTGGTGCCCCATCATGCATGAACCACATTATGTTTCTCACTAAAAGTGGCACATCCTCTAGCAATAAAGGTAACTCCTCATCAAGAAATTGCCGATAAGTGGGACTGTTTATTCTGTTAGGCAAAAAAAATGGTCCAATGAAATAATTTCCAATCATTCCGACCTAAATGTTTAGTGAGAATTGTTTTTGATGATGAGATTCTTCTATCAAATAGATGTTTTCCTCAGCCCAATAATGATTATTGTGAAAATTTCGGATAGCGGATTAGCTTCGTCTGCAAACTTTATTTTATTATCAAAATAAGCATTTTATCTTATTTTATCTAAAAACCATCGGAAGAAATTCAGTCTTGAAGGAAAATCTGGAGGAAGTAGAGTTTGGACGCGTTGAATATGATACGGGTACAATAAAAAGTCGTGGAGAATCCTCCAATGTGAAATATTCAACTGATTTCCAATTTTTCTTGTACTCACATGAGAATTCAAATCAATACAATTCAAAACTGCTTCCTCAATATCTGCTATTCTCATAGTTCGAGTTGCACCTTTTAAATTATTATTTGCAGTAAAAGTACCAGTTTCCATCAACCTTCTGTGGACATTTGAAAATGTTCGCCTGTCTGGTGTTACTCGATTTGGAAAGCGCACCTGATATAATCGCCTAGCTCTTGTTGTGTTTCCGTCAGCCAATCCGTACATGTAATGGATATCAGCCAATTCGGCGTTTAAAAATTAACCATTTTTTCTTACGGCAATAACTTCAAAAGTCTTAAAACTAATCGTTAATTTGATAAAAAATTCGAGCAGACACTGGTTCAATTGCCGAAACTGTCAAAACGAATAAATAAATGAAAAAATTAAAGCCTTCTAGTCATTTTTTCAATTAGAAGTGTTTTCAAATCAGCGAATGCATACAATCGTTCAATAATTTTTTACTCGAGAACGGTAAGAGATACGAAAAAATTACAGGAGTCAGAAAAGTTTCTAAATTGAACGAAGATATCAAAAATTGATTTTACGCTGACCAGTGACGCACCACAAAGAAGTTTGAGAGGGAAAAGAAAACACCCTGTGGATTCTAGTTAAGATTCAGGACGTGCAATGATAGAGACTGTTGAAAATAGCTCACATTCCAAATTTGGATGGAATATCTCAAAAATGAGAATTTTTTTTGGAATTTCAACCCTTTGTAGCTACGTAACGAAGCTTTTGCGGACCCTTGTATATATGGAATTTTTTCTTGAAATTATATATAGATTCATCCCCTTAGTTTGTGACATACTATTATGTAACACCCTGTATATTATAGGTATGGAAATTCACATCAGAAACATATAAAATTCAATCAGAGGGAGAATTTTGCCGTCCAGTTGAACAGTTTTATATTCAAAAGATTGACGTGCTACGTTTCTGACTAAATATATGACGAGTTGCGGATAATGAAGTTGTTTGTCTCTTATGGTCGGGAGTGGACTAATTTAAGCAGTATAGTAGGCAACCTGAAGTACTCGATTCGAGTATTACGGGCAGTCTGACACATTGTATAATTTGATTCGAGTGCTTTACATCGCCTATCAAACTGCTTGAAATAGGCTTCTCCCAACGAAAAGAAAAAGACAACTTCATAATTCGCAATTTGTCATTCATTTAGTCAGAAACGTAGCACGTTAGTCTTTCGAGTATGCTACTGTTTAAGTTGACGGCCAAATTCTCTGTCTGATCCATCGAACATCGTATGTTTCCGATGTAAATTTCCATATCAGTATATATAGACGATTCTAAATGCATCAGTTTTATGTAGGTCACAAACTTGTTGACAATATGACATCTTTCAGTTTTCAATTATTCCAGTATGTTTCATTTCAATTTAATTTTGCCGGAATTATTCAATATTAAATTATTATTAGTATTGAAAAGATCATGTTAGTGAATTCAACATGAATATTAAAATATTTATTCAGTAATTTTCATTTTCAGTATTCTCTGTAGAGCTAGAACGAACATTGAGAGATCCAAATTGGCTTAAGGACGCAACTGTATATAAAACTCTTGAAGAAACTATTATAAAAGAATTCAATACTGTTAATTATGCACGGAAATGGCGAGAGGGATATAGTAAAACAAGTTTTACTTACCTTCTCTTAGATCCAAGGGTGACGAACAATTTACCATGCAGAGCAGAATTTATGGATACAAAAGATATGTGGGAAGTCTTTTTATCCTCTATATTTTATGTCGGTAAAGGAAAGAGATCTAGACCATACTCTCATTTATATGAAGCTGTTGGTATTTGGAAAAATGAAAAGAAGCCTTCAAATAGTAAGAAATTGAACCAAATTTTAGACATCTGGAGGAATAACAGTGGTGTCATATGTTTACACATTTTCCAAAACGTTCTTCCTGTGGAAGCTTATACTCGTGAAGCTGCAATAATAAGTGCCTTAAAACTAGAGAATTTAACGAATATTAAAACTGGGGAATTTTATGGAATATCCTCTACTTGGCCACAAAAACAAAAAAAATTATTAGGTGTATATTTGTTGTACAAGGCAATGATGATTTTTCTAAATGAGGGTGAAAGACAGTTATGTCCTGCTGATATCGAATAAAATTTTAAGTTATGATAAATCATTATATTTCAGGTATATTCACAACATATTGCTTGAGAAAATTTCCAAGCGATTTAAAGAATGTTTTCGCAGCATATTTTCTATTTTATAAAGAAGTGTAAGAATAATAACCGTAAGGGTGTTTAAGCAAATATGTTATTCATTTTTTTTCATTTTGTTTGAATTAATGGGGTAACAACCATAAAGTCCTGTCACATTAAATTTTACATTGAATTCATTATTTTCTGAATTTTCGGTCAGAAAAAAGATAAGAATTTTTCTAATTGTGAATCTCATTTCTATAACTCATTAATCTCAACAGAAGCAGTGACATCCATATTCTTATGAAAAAATTTGATTGTTCAATATTTATATAATATGTGCAATGTCTATTCATGTTAAACTCTAAAGAAAAACAGTATCTGATTTCAATTTAGTGATTACCTCTTATAATTTTTATATCATATTAACATACTATTCCTAGAAAATAATGCTGATCAAATTCTGTTTACTATACAAGCATTTGAAAAACTGGATTTCCTACATATATCTGCAGTATTATATTTTATGGTCACACCGAATTGTAGTATTCCCAATACATACTTTTATGTGAAAAATATGTTCTGAATTTCAGTTTAACATCCGCTCAATGTATGAAGTGTAATATTGTCTTGTGTATTTTTATAAAAATAACTATTTTCCACTATATTGTTATATCTATGATATATTTTATTATAAAAAATCAAACATTTTTTCTTGTTTTGCCTGCCTTATATCCTGAATTATCATCAAATATGAAAATAATTCAATTCATTATTCCAATTTTTCGAATATTTATGAAGATGTAGCAATCACCTTGTCAATTATGAAAAAAATCCTGTAGAATATGGATCAATATTCTAAAAGTACAACATATCAGAAACAATAATGGATTTTAAAAACACAGTGTGGATAACTGATGAAAATCCCTTTATTCGATTGTGTCAGATAAATCCAAATATACAGGAGAAAGATTCAACATGTGTTGTACAGGTACGTATAAACCAATTATTTAATAGATCTACGAATTTTTGTCGTGAGTTTCATCGAATTTTTGAGGTTATTTTTGCGCTCTTTTTAGGAGAAATGCTATTGTTTTCCTGAATGTCTGTCATTTCTCAAATTTGAGCCAAGAGTGGTCTCAATCAAATTGGTTGGACTCGCCGATGAAGAATTCCTTCGAACGGAAGGATCAAGCGACTTGAAATTTTCTGATTAGGTGCAGGATCGAAGTGGATCTGCTAAGTTCGCTAATAAGCCAAATCAGTCGAATAATTTCCTAGTTATAATTATTCGAAATTTTATTTTTCGAATTTTTTGTAACTACGAAACAAATCAATTCCAAGTTTTTATATTTAGGTGTGTAATACTGATATGAGGACTCTCCTGATGAATTCCCGGACAGAATATCCAAAAAGTTCAATTTTACGAGGCAATGACATTATATTTAGTCACTCTGTAACGGTACTAAGACTTGTGCAAAATTTCGTGAATATCTTCGGAATAGCAAAAAAAAACTGTTTTCCTAAAATTACATATTTAAGAAAGACATAATTATACAGGGTCATTTCGGAGGAGTCCGTCAGATTTTAGGAGAAGTTTACACTAGTCAAGGCAGTTTGAGAACAATGATTAGTTTATGGTAGGCGGCATTTATTGGCAGTCTACAGGGTGATTTGTCCGATTCGTCCAATTTCCCTTTCATTCATAACTTTGCTATCGCTTGCTCAATCTTGATGATATTTTCAGTGTAGAACAATATGATTGTGTACTTTCGATAACTAATACTCTTTCAAAAATACAGGGGGGGAATTAAAATAAGTTCAGATTGATTTTGCAGGTTGAAGAACACCCTGTACATACTGTTTTCCAAAATTCTCTACCTGCTTCAGATTCTATCATAAATTTTTATCTTCTCATCCGAATGAAATATGTTATTTTATTTTCAAACGTTTTGAAATTCATGAAAATCTGAATATCCATCTTCGGATTGATTTACATTTACGCAATTGTTTTCTTTAATCCAAGGATTAAAAGTAGCGTTTTTAATCCTAGGATTAAAAGTGTTGCTAAGTTACAAGTGAATTTTTGTACGGTAAGGGAATTTATGACTTTTGCACCTGAAAATAGTACAAAAATGTCAACATTTTTTGATGGTTGGGGAAAAATGACGTTATTATTGTACGTTTGAAAATAAAATCATTTAATCCTGAAAATATCTTTATACGTACCTATACCTATATCTACAACAACTTATACAGAATCAACATTCGAAACATTGAGGCAAAATTAATTTACATAGAATGTTCGTAATGACATCCACTTTTTGAATACATATAATTGACATTAGATTTGCTTTAAGATATTACATTCCTCGAAAATTCTTTCAACTAACCTTCGTGCGTTCTAAAAATTTTCACACGACTGAGCAGAGCTGTGCCGAGCACTGAAGAAAAGTGCTTCGAGCACAAAGCACTAAACCCTATTGAAAAGTGCTCCGGAATCTCGAGCACTAAGCCCTTATTTTTTAAGGAATGCTCGCGATTACTAAGCACTTTTGGAAAGTAATTCGTTTACACGAGCACCGAGCACTAAGCACTTTTCAAAATGAACCTTTGTATTTTCCATCCAAATGTCTCTTAGTTTGAAATTTTGATTTTAATGTCTTGATGTTTTCTTTCGAGTGTTATCGTGTTTTGAACTGGGCCTAATTAAAATTGACAATAGTTTTTTCTCAGCAAGTCCAACATTGTCGTTCACAGACAAACATATAAAATTATCATGACGTCATATAAAAAAAATTTGAAGAACAGCATGTGGTCTCGAAACAGAAAATAAAATTCAAAAAGTTATAGAGAGACAATGACGTCTTGGCAACGAATAAGATGAAAATTTTTCTTATGGCGAAGCTAAAACAATGCTGTCTGCAATGAAAATACGTTTTCTGAGCTCTTTATGGCATTCATTAAGTGAACAGACTGTAACTAGTATATTCGACAATAAATATCTTGAAGTCATGATTATAGAAACTTGCATCGTATATCAAAAAAAGGTCGCATTGCTCCATAGAATTTCCCAAAACAGTTTCGCCATACAACAAAACAATTTGTTCTCCGTGTCAAAATAATGAAAACATAAAGACTTGTTCCATTCCATAACATACATCGAGATCGTTTTTTTAACACCAGAGTTATAATGAAGGAAAAACTTAACAAGCTAGATATCCATAGAGGTTAGACGGAAAAAATATTAATATTTTAGTTCTTTGTCTATTCCAATCAGGCGAAGGTCCGTCATTTTCATGTTCCAACAAGTCCATAAAGGGCTTAGTGCTTGGTAATTTCTGAAAGTGCTCGGGAGCACTGCGATGCTTAGGAGCACTTTTAGAATTACTAAGCACTAAGCCCTCTCAAAAAATTTGCGAAGCACCAAGCACTAAGCACTGGTTCACTCTAGTGCTCGCGAGCACTGTGCTTGCGAGCACAAAAGTGCTTCGAGTGCTTTCACGAGCACTAAGCACAAGACTTCGGCACAGCTCTGCGCCTGAGTTTTGACTCAGGTGAGAGTAAAAAGGTGTCAAAATTTTAGGACGGTTTATCCTGAGAGAATTTATTTAGGATTTTATTTCTGGATTTCATCTCAAAATAGAAAAATCGAATTCAACACACTGTTTTTTAGTATCTGAACTTCAGATATCTCATTGATATTTGTAGAATAGAAACAAAATACCTTCAATCAGATCGGTAACGCCCACATGAATAAAAACTAATTATATCAAAACTAGTTTCAATGACCTTTATAATAAGGCATCTTTGCAGTCCGCAAATATACAAGGCGACCAACGTATGAAGATCAAGAAACTCAGATGAATGAGGAGGAGATCAAGGTAATTTCTTTGATGAGCTTGAATAAATTTCCAAAAGTCATCTTCGGTTTTATTATTATCGAATAAAGATGTACCTACATATTATTCATATTTATTTAAATGTGAATATTAGATTTCTGAAAATGAGTGGATGTTGTTGAATCATTCAAAAAGGCAAAATACTTAATAAAACTTGTATTATTTATATGTACGGATAAATGGGAAAACCTTCAGATTGCTCGTCCCATTCAAGAACGCCAGGAAATGATTCTTTAAATTTTGGAAGGGATATATGCTCATTTCCATTTGGATAAATATCGCGAATATCTTTGTTTTCGCAAACAAATATCCTCCATTTGTGAGAACTGGTTGATGTGATGAAGATGTGTGGAAAAGCGATCGTGTTCATCTGTCTTGTTGTTATTTCCGGTGTTTCTTCCGTGTCTACGGAACAAGATGGAGGTAAATTCTGCGGATATTATGATTATTTTGAAACTATTCAAAATTCTTACCAGCGGATATTATGAATATGAATTGTAAATTGAAACTATTCAAAATTCTCACCACTACAAATTGAAATACATATTTTTTCGTGCTTGGTCTTGAGCGTCATAACATTGCCCGATTCTAGATGATTATCAAATTAAATAGGAAATGGATCAGGTTTTTGGTATAGAATGAAATGCTCATCATTGTTTTTCGGTGTAACAGTATTCGCAAGCACACCTAACCGCCCGGCCGTCCGTTAGCACAATAACTTTCGAAGGGATTGTCCTAGAGACTTGAAATTATCAGGATGAGTTCGGGTTCTAAATGGCTCGGTTAAGCTCGTTAACCAGCCAAATCGTACGGGGTGTTCCATAAAATATGGCCATTCAAAATTTTTGTTCCTCGATATCTCAGAAAAAACGAAACCATAGAATATTCATTTGAAAAATTGAAAGAAGCATCTTTATATTATTTCCATAGCAGGATATCCTATTTGAGTGAAATTTATTTCGTGAATGGAGATTGATATTCTGAATGTTCATTCGAAATTTCGTGGCCATAGTGTTAACAGAATCATATAGAAAATTCAATTGGCATATTTAAAAGAAGAATCTTTATATTTTCATAACAAGATATCCGATTCGAGTGAAATTTCTTTTGTGAATGTAAACTGATATAATGAATTTTCATGCAAAATTTTGTGGCCATAGTGTCAACAGAACCATAGAAAGTTCAATTGGAATATTGAAAAGAAAAATCTTTATATTTTCATAACAAGATTTCCGATTCGAGTGAAATTTTTTTTTGTGAATGTGAACTGATATACTGAATGTTCATGAAGAATTTCAAGAGGATCGCATTATCAGAACCATAGAAAGTAATTTTGTAATTATTTATTTTTCATACTTTTCATTTTTTGAAAAATTTCCTGAATATAATTCCGATTGTGTTGAAATTTTACATTTATATATTTGGTATCAATCTCAAATCCCATATAAAATTCTGAGAAAATAGTCTTATTGCTCCACCAAAGAACGAGCGCTCAAAAGCTCCTGCTCAGGGCTTTTCTTGAATTTTTGTTCTCGAGATTCGATGAATACCTAAGTAAAATGATTCGATTATTGAAAGTTCTGCCTATATCTATTACCCCAGAGAAAAATGTATTCATTCCGATGACGTATATTATTCATGAAATCTAAAGAAATGATATCTATTCTCCCCGCAGACATTTAACAATTCGAAGCAATTCGACACTTTTAAATGGAAAGTCTCACCTACAATAGAAATGGACAAATCTAATGTCGTTGTCCGAGGGCCAATTTTATGAAAAACCTCACGTGAATGTTTATGAGCGTTTTTTTAGTTATCGGGTGTTTCTCGAAAATGTGCATTTTCAAATTACTGCTTTTACTTTTCCTTTGTATGAAATTTTTTATTTCTTCTAATACATGGTTTCGGGAACTTTTCTCGTAGAATCAAATGGAGTAAATTATGTTTTTCGCAAATCATTAGTTTATTTTACATTCAAATGGGACACCCTATAAATTTCTGCACTTTTCGATGGAGTTTGAAATAAAAAATTCAAATACTTTGTTACTTGATATCTTTTGGAGCAATGCTTCTTCTATCGAAGGAATAAAATTCAAGAGCTGAATAGCTCGAGCGCACCAGTAAAATATCAGGAATTCTATAAATTCGGAATTATTATTTCAAGCTCTATCAAAATGTGCAAAATTATAGATGATGTCCCATTTAAATTCAAAAAATTTCATACAAAAATCTGACGAAAGTTCGATTTGCAGAAAACAAAATTAACGTCATCGGATTCTACGTGAAAAAATCCCGAAGGAAAGTTTTCAAGAAAAAAAAAACTTTCTTCAGAAGAAAAGTTACAGAAGTATATTTCGTGAATGCACATTTTCGAGAGATGCCCGGTTACTATCATATGAAACGGTTATAGATACTCACGTCACGTGAGGTTTTCACAATTGAGTTTTTCATAAAAATTAGCTCCCATTCACTAACATCAGTTTTTGTCTATCGTTGTTAGAAATAGGACTTAATAGAAGTCGGTCGTGAATTTCGGGGTCCAGCAGATATCGACCAGACAGGTGTCATTGTATTCACTTAGGCTTCCTGAACAACATTAGTGAAACCATTGTTTAAGGAAACAATGGTGAAACCAACAGGTAGCGGTCTTTCTTAATTTAGAAAATTTGGGCCCCAAATTTCTAAAAACATTGCATCTTTACGTCATTTTTTTCACTATAAAAACACAGATTTACTGCTCCAATTTAGTCTAAAAATCACCTTCGAACATTCACATATAGTCCATTCACGAAAGGTTGAGCCTTCGGTTGGCCATGGAAATTTGGCATATTCCACTGTGTTTATTAAAATTGAGGTTATGTTCTTTATTTTCTTGTCAGATTGATACGCAATGTTGTCAATAGGTTTGTTCCAACAGCTTACTTTTGTACGGTAATTTGACGGTCACGAAACTGTAATCGATCTTATGCGCACGTCTAAAATTTGACCGTACAAGAACCGTCCAAACAGTACTTGCTCCAGACCAGGGATCAAAATGACTATCACAAAACCGTTCCACTCACGGTCCCGAAGCAGGATGGAACAAAAACGAAACCGTTCTCAAACGATACATTTTCAGTTGGAACACATTTTTATCTATTGCGCAGAATCCTGACGATCATTGTACGGTCAATTCTTGAGTTGGAACAAACCTAATATTGCATAGAGTTGTCTGACAACTCGCAAGCTCGTCGGGTGAGGCCGGGTACATTCGGCAACGTTGACTTTATTTTACGTTATGACAGCAAATACTGCCAACTTCAGATAAATAAAGAAACGCCTACTATGCCCTCAACATTTCGTGAACGGACTATAACTATTCGAATAGTTTCATTTCATTATAAATGCGGAAACGTCAAATTCTATAAGTAACACACAAAGGAAAGCCCGCCCTTTTAATGGTAGATTGGGACTGTCCCAACTCCCAGGCTTTCCTTCGAATTACAGTGGGACTTCCCTGTAACGAATTTCTTCGTATAACGAATTTCGTTCAAGACATTGCGCCTTGAATCCAAATTCCATGTTGAAAGCCCCCTTTAAAACGAAGTAAATTCTCTCTATAATGAAATATTCCAAGAACAATAACATCTTTGAATGGGTATTGGTAAAAAGGTATATGGGTGGGGTTTGGATTCAGATGGAAATGTTGATAATGACGGTTACTTTAAATGATTTCGTTAATGTAGATGTTAAATTGTAACAAATTAACTTCCAACTGAAAAAAACATGTTAAACAATATTATATTCGGTGTTCGAGATCACTACGATAGCAGTGATGATACCGACAGCGTTGATTTGGAGGGGCAACCGGCCAAAAAAACCAAATCGTGAAGAGGTACTTCAAACCTTTAAAACGTGTCGTCTCGCTTTCCGGTCCATGGAAGGGGTTCCGAAAAATATTTTTGAATCTTTGAGAAAATGTTTTTATGAGAATAAAATGTTTTTTAATTGTACCACTCAGACAAAAATTACGAATTATTTGCCCAAAAAATCGTGAATAGCTATGTATTGTATACGTACTGACATAAAATGCCTAAACGCTATTAGAAATGTACATACACATCTTTTTTGCATTAATTATTGCATACTCCTGGAATGAAACTAATCGAATCATTATTTGAACGTTCAAAGGTGATTTGTAGATTGAATTGGAGCAGTAATTTTGTGTTTTTATAGTGGAAAAAGTGACGTGAAGATAAAATATTTCAGGAACTTTGGGGGTCCATATTTTCTAAACTAAGATCATTGTTCTCCTTAAACAATGCTAAGACAGACCGCCACCTGTTCGTTTCACTTATGTTGTTCAGGAAGCCAAAATCACATCACAATCTGGTCGATATCTGCTGGACCCCGAAAGGTCCAAAATTCAAATATTTATCTAATTTTAATTCAAACAGACAATGGTCGAGTAGCAAGATCGCCAAAATTCCACAAATTGGGTCTGCTAGGACTATTCGGAGGAGGCGGTTACCATCAGGGTCCTTCATATCATTCAGGGTACGGAGGAGGCGGTTACCACCAAGGTCCATCATATAATTCAGGATACGGTGGAGGTTTCGGTGGCAGCGCAGCTCAAGCACAGGCCCAAGCTGGAGGTCATGGAGGTGGTGCTCAAGCCCAGGCTCAAAGTCAATCACTCTCTTTTGGATTGGGTCCTTTTGGTTTCGGAGGATCTATTTCACAAAGCCAGTCTCAGGCACAATCAAGAAGAGGATACGATTACTATGATTAGTAAGGACTACCTATTTAAATCCCTACTAATATTATAAACGCGAAATTTTTGAGAGCTCGTTCTGCTTAAACAAGTGCTATATCATTTTGCCCAAATGTCAGTAATGTTCAAATTCTCAGATAAAACGAAACCAATCGGAATGAAATTTTGCGACCACATATGCAAGATGCTCATAATAGAAATTTCAATTGAAATATTGAAAAGAAGAATATTTATATTTCCATAACAAGATATACGAAATTATATTATGAAAATTATTCAAAAAATGATTCTGATGATGCGATCCTCTTGAAATTTTGCATGAACATTCAGTAGGTATATCAGTTTTCATTCACAAAATGAGTTCACCTGAATCGGGTATTCTGTTATGGAAATATAAAGATTCTTTTTTCAATATTCCAAATGAATTGTTTATACTTTTGTTAACACTATGTCCACGAAATTTTGGATGAACATTCAGTATATCGATCTCCATTCACAAAACAAATTTCACTCGAATAGGATATCTTCTTACGGAAATACAAAGATCCTTTTTTCAATATTCCAATTGAATTTTTTATGGTTCTGTTAACTATGGCCACAAAATTCTGCATGAGGCTTGTGATGAGCATCTTGCATTTGGCCGTAACATTTCATTTCGATTGGAGAGATATTGAGGAACAAAAATTTTGAATGACAATATTTTATGCAACACCCTGTACGATGTGGCTAGTTAACGTACTGAACCGAGCCATTTGGTACTCGAACTAATCCTGAAAATTTCAAGTCTCTAGGACAATCCCTTCGAAAGTTAGTGTCATAACGGACGGACGGACGGCTCCACGGACAGAATTGAATTTGACCACGAATTCGTCATCAGAGAGTCTAACCCTATCGTTTGAGCCCATTTTCGGCTCAAAATTAGAAAATTACAAACGTTTGGGCGAAACGATATAGCAGGTACCCTGTATGTGGTGGAAAACGTTGAAGTAGCCGAGAAGAAAAAAATATTTTCTCTGAAAACTCATTTTTGACATTTGTTTCGATTCTGACTCTAGAAATGCACACGAATTTTCACGAACCAACGCAAAATTGCATATTAATTTGATTGAATATGCAAACATGATTGAAATTCCCATTTTCTGCTATTTGCCTATGAGTGTAGCTAAATCTAGTTAATACGGATATTTGTTGTTCAGGAATAAATTGAAATTCTTTTGCTTGTTTTTCCTTATTGAGTATATAATGATGCTATTACTTCTTTACACAGATGAACTTTATTGAAACATTTTCACCTTATTTATCGTGTTTCAGCTGAAGATAATGTTATACAAAGCAGTGAAGTATTTAACTATATCCAAAGAAGAAAAGGAAATCCGTCGAGACAAAACAAAAGCATTCTTCACCTGTGAATAACT
This sequence comes from Propylea japonica, assembly GCA_013421045.1. Taxonomy (NCBI): domain Eukaryota; kingdom Metazoa; phylum Arthropoda; class Insecta; order Coleoptera; family Coccinellidae; genus Propylea; species Propylea japonica. The sequence goes on along the minus strand of CM024241.1, from coordinate 17,575,737 downwards.
CAAAAAGGAACATCTCAGAAGCTTTAAAAATTCAGCAAACTATAGTTGAATCCGTGATATCTTATATTTTTTATTTAGATTTTAAGGTAATATTTCGAATTTTTTGTGAAATAAAAGTCAAAATACAATCAAAATTTATTCCCTTCTGTGCAAACAAATAACAGAAAGCCAATATAAGGCCCTTTCTATTTGACGCTGCATGCTGCATCACATCCAAACTGATGCAAAATCAGTTGATGCGTGTTCTATTTGACATTGTTGTAGTTTTGAACTGATGCACATCACTTCCAACATTCCAACTGATGTTGCTTCTCGACTTTTTATTTTTTTTTAATTTTTTAATTTCCGTAATCATTTCACTTCATCATAACAATAATATAACCTAACATTTCGGTGAAAGTTTACAATTTACTTCTAAAAATAACAGATATTTTCCTCGGTTTTCATTGCTAGTAATGAATAATTCATATTAATTTTAGACTTTCCTTCGTAATTATTGTCAATATTCTGATTTGGTACTTTGATTTCAAATCTTATCCATTATTTTTCATCGATTGTCATCCGAAAAAGTCATGTTCTATTTGTCAAAATCACTTCACTTCTAACTGAAGTGATTTCGGAAATTATTCAGGCAAATAGAAAGCTAGGATAATAAAAAGAAGCAGTTTTCAAAGATATATTTTTTGTCCAATCATGTCCTATAGCAACTTTACATATCATCGAAATGAATCACATATAATTAATCACCTTTTGTAACTATTATCACTACTAACATTGTATGTTCCAGTGAGAGCGCGACTTGGTAGACTTGGAGTACGCAAAGTACGTTCCAACGTCAGAGGAAATACATAGGGTTGTTTATATTTTACATAATACTCTGGATTCTTCAAATAGACACTGAAAAACGAACAAATATTTATGAGATTAGGTAATTCAGAATTTCTTAGTCATAGTCCTATACAGGGTGTTCCTATATTAATACAAACAAAAAGGGGAGATTCCTTGAATAAAAAGAAAAAAGTCCCACAAACATGGGGTCACAAACATTTTGTTCTCGAGATACAGGATGTTAAAGTTTTACTCAAAAACTGACTACAAAAGTAGTACGCCACTGATATAATTCAAAATAACAATTTTTTTCAATTCTTCTTTCAATTTAGGACAAAAAACCTTTTTAGCCTTTTTTCGTGTGGGGCGCCGTTTTTGTGTAAGCAAATAAAATATCTTTGACACATCATGAAGTGGAGGCGCTACATTAAGATATTTCACTTTTTACATGAAAATGGTCCCTCATAAGCCAAAAGCAGGAAAGATTTTTTGTTAGTTAAAAATATCTCAGTGGCGTACTAATTTATTAGTCAGTTTTCGAGTATCTCGAAAACGAAACTATTGCGACCCAAAGTTAATGGGACTTATTTTCTTAAACTTACTTAAGTAATCTCCTCTTTTGGTTTGTACGTTCACCCTATAGACGATTTTCACCTAACGTTTCGCCCACAATTACTGTGACCATTTTCATAGGTGTTAAAATAAAAATTCAATATTCCATTACCGACTTCAAAATTGGATGGAGTTAGTTAGGTACATCCAATAACATGATTGAGATGATTTTTCACTATCATCATCCATACGTACCTTGTCGGATCTGGTGGACATTGATACAAAAATTCTGCCTTTTTGAAATAATCCAAGGGGTGTAGCTTGTTCGAGTGATCCATGTATTGATCCCTATGTAGTTGGCATGCCTGAAAAACAATTAACACCGTTTATTAAGATGTAAGTACTATTCATTCAAATATTCAGTCTAAACGACTGTCTTTTATGTGAAAAAGATTGAAATAAAATGTATTGAAACTGTCTGCTTTTCGAAATATATCCTCCACTCGAACAATTCATACAGGGTGATTCCGGAGGAGACCGTCAGATTTCAGAGACACTTTACACTAGTCAAGGCAGTTTCGCTATTGGTTTTTGTATTTTTGAAAAGTGTTGGAATTACTTAAAGTACTTACACAATTATATTTTTCCACACTGAAAATTTCATCAAGATTGATCGAAAGCCATACCAAAGTTTTGAATAAAAGAAAAATCAGACAAATCACCCTGTAGACTGTCTATAAAGGCCCCCAACCATAAACCAAACATTGTTTCAAAACTGCCTTGACTAGTGTAAACTTCTCCTAAAATCTGACGGTCTCCTCCGGAATCACACTGTATATGGAATCGTGCGATAAACTACGTGGTATGAAAGATGTGCTCACTTGGTTTTCGAGTTATAGAGATCTGATACTTTAAAAACAAGAAAACCGGGGTCGAAATTCTGTATTTAGCTTTACAATCAAGAAACAAACTTGTGAAACATTTTTCTACGAATCCCCTAAGAATGATATATTTTCGAAAAATTCTGTGCTTCCGAAACAGTTCGATTTATATCTCTGAAATTTTGTATCTAAATACATGGAGAGAGTCGATAACATTGGATATACATAACTCAACCTTCTAACTTGTTCACAAGAAAGAGTACTCGATGAATGTGAAAAATCGTGATTTGGAGTTATTGAGGATTTAAGGTTTCAATGCTCTGTGAAAATTCAGGTTTTGTTTGTTGGTTGATGGAATAATTTAATTTCTTCGCAGATGTAGGATCTGCTTCAACAGTATATGACCGGTTTATCATTTTTTTGTTTATTAGCCCCCACCTTCCAAAATGTCAGTTGAGTACAAACTGAAGTTACGTCAAGGGCAGAACATCTACACCCACCTAAGCATGATGCTGAGAGATTCGCGGTTTTGGCATTGTCAAGAACTGTTTAAGAGGTTCTTGAAAATGTAGATAAGAAAAAATCACCAATTTTGCACATTCATGGTTTTGCCTTGGGACCGACGTTATGTAAAACATAATTGTTACAAGCGCAATATCTGGGAAATAGTGGGTCTCAGAGAAAAAATAATTAAAACCATTTTCATAAAAGTTATTTATTATACAAGGGAAAAAAGTACTAGATTTTAGCTCGAGGTTATATTGTCATATTGTTGACAAAAAATCGAGAGCTAAAATCTAATATTTTTCCCATGTATAATACACAATTTTTTTCTGTGACAGGAATAACGACCATTTAACAGTGAAATAAATATGACTTTTCACGAAATTACTTTTTTCCCCGGGAAAAAAGTGAGTACTTTTCTCCTGGATACATAGAGACTCATTTTTTTGACAGGAAAAAAGTAATTTCGTGAAAAGTTATTTTTGTGACCTGTCAAGAGACATAAAATGTCATATTTTTTTCCTGTCACAGAAAAAATAATTTTAAAATCTACAACTTTGCGCTGGAATACTTTTTCGATTAAAATTACTGTTTTCGAGAAAAATCCAAGAAAGCTAAAATTTTGACCTTTGAAGACTTTAAAGTGTTTCTTGTGGTAAACGTGAGGTCTCTACGAAAATTTGGCTGTGTCGGGATTTTCATTATTTTCAGTTGTCTAAATTGACCGGACTATACAGGCTGTCCCGGAAAGAATGCGACAAAAGGATACCAGGAATCAAGTACATCAGGGAGGGAAAATTAATGTTCAATGTTCATACCTCAGAGTAAAAAGTAAAGTTTACTCGGAGGTTCATACACAGTGGGGAAGGCTATTCGTAAGGATCTTCTGAATCAATGAATTGAGGTTGTCCCAAACCTGCTCAATCGGATTGAGATCTGGACTTCTTGCTGGCCATTCCATTCGAGAGACATCAACCTCTTCAAGGTACTCCTGAACGATGCGCGCACGATGGGGTCTGGCATTATCGTCCATAAAAATGAAATTTTTACCAATGTATGGGGCAAATGGCACTACATGATCTTCAAGAATGTTCCTTATATACCTATCAGCATTCATAGCTCTATTATCAACGACCACTAGGTCTGTGCGAGCAGTCAAAAATATTTCACCCCATACCGTAATCGATCCTCCCCCGAAACCAGTAGTATTCGCGAAATTGCACTGAGCATATCTTTCATGTGGACGTCTGTATACAAGATAACGTCGATCACAATGGTAGAGGCAGAATCTAGACTCGCCTGTGAAGAGAACTCTTTCCCAATCAGCCTCTTCCCAATGGATATGCTCTCTCGCAAAGTCCAACCGCCCTTCGATGGGCTGGAGTAAGAGCTGGGCCTCTTGCCGCGACACGAGGCCTTAAATCATATTCTCTGAGGCGATTTCTGATTGTCTGAGTGCTGAGTGCTAATTTGCACCCCATGAGTTTGCTCAAGCTGATTTTGACGGAGGCGAGCGGTTGCAAACCGTTGTCTCAAGAAGAAACTCTCAAGTAACGTTCTTGAATGTCAGTTGTTACCCGTGGTCTACCCTGTCCTGGTCTTCGGACATTCATATCTGTCTCCCTGAATCGCTGCAACATTCTGGACACACTTGTATGGGAAACTCCAAACCTTTCTGCAATTCTTGTGTATGTCCACCCTTCTTCTCACAAAACAACCGCTTGGGCACATTCTTCTTGGGTCAAATTGCGTGTTTCGCGTTGCATAGCGATCGAGTGTAGAAAATCAAACGAAAGAAAAACTATTGATCACTAGAATTGATCGAGAACAACTGATTTCAGAATGGAGCCAATACGTTCAAAATCTGATAATCTAATCTTTTTTTATTCCTTCTGGGAAAAACATCTGTATTGAAGAAAAACGTTGAAAGTAGATAACATATGCATGCATAGTTCTGAAAAAAAACATTATCATTGAGAACACCTTCAGTTGTAGAATAAATTTGAGATTTCCATAATGTAGGTTAATTTTTTTGCGCAGTGTATATATGTATTCTGGGGAGCCAATAAAATGATACAAAAGATTTTTGTCATCCAAAAAAGGGTCATTCGGTCGTTTGCGTGAACTTATCCACACTTTTCCAGCCACGGTTTTTGACGTGTATACTGTCGATGTTGGGATAGAGGACAATCGTGCGTTATTTAGCCACAGTGTTGCCAGATGTATCTCATGTATGATAATGAGATTAACTTACACATGGAAAGACACGAACGAGTGATTTGTTTTTTAATATTTAATAAAAAAATATCTAGAACTTTTTTAGTGTCCGTCGAAATATAAGGGAAAAATTAAAAACTGACCAGCCACGGTTTTAGCGATAACTGTGCAGGGGGGTTATCCGGGGGCGGTGCGTTCTCAACAAAAATTTTTTTGCATAGTATTTCGAACACAGATATCAAATCCATTGAGACATTTTTTTGGGCGTCCGTCGAAGTACGAGAAAAAAATTAAAAACTGACCAGCCACGGTTTTCGCGATTACTGTATGGAGGGTTATCCGTAGGCGGTGCATTCTCAACAAAAATTTTTTTGCATAGTATTTCGAACACAGATATCAAATCTATTGAGACATTTTTTTGGGCGTCCGTCGAAGTACGAGAAAAAAATTAAAAACTGACCAGCCACGGTTTTAGCGATAACTCTGCGGGGGGTTATCGGGGGGCGGTGCATTCTCATCAAAAATTTTTTTGCATAGTATTTTTAACACAGATATCAAATCTAATGACACATTTTTTTGGGCGTCCGTCGAAGTACGAGAAAAAAATTAAAAACTGACCAGCCACGGTTTTCGCGATTACTGTATGGAGGGTTATCCGGGGGCGGTGCATTCTCAACAAAAATTTTTTTGAATAGTATTTCGAACAGAGATATCAAATCTAGTGAGACATTTTTTTGGGCGTTCGTCGAAGTAAGAGAAAAAAATTGAAAACTGACCAGCCATGGTTTTAGCGATAACTCTGCGGGGGGTTAACTGGGGGCGGTGCATTCTCAACAAAAATTTTTTTGAATAGTATTTCGAACAGAGATATCAAATCTAATGACACATTTTTTTGGGCGTCTGTCGAAGTACGAGAAAAAAATTAAAAACTGACCAGCCACGGTTTTAGCGATTACTGTGTGGGGAGTTATCCGGGGGCGGTGCATTCCCAACAGAAATTTTTTTGAATAGTATTTCGAACACAGATATCAAATCTAGTGAGACATTTTTTGGCGTCCGTCGAAGTACTAGAAAAAATTAAAAACTGACCAGCCACGGTTTTAGCGATAACTCTGCGGGGGGTTATCCGGGGGCGGTGCATTCTCAGCAAAAATATTTTTGCATAGTATTTTTAACACAGATATCAAATCTAATGACACATTTGTTTGGGCGTCCGTCGAAGTAAGAGAAAAAAATTAAAAACTGACCAGCCACGGTTTTAGCGATAACTCTGCGGGGGTTATCCGGGGGCGGTGCATTCTGAGCAAAAAATTTTTTGCATAGTATTTCGAACACAGATATCAAATCTAGTGAGACATTTTTTTTGGCGTCCGTCGAAGTACTAGAAAAAAATTAAAAACTGACCAGCCACGGTTTTAGCGATAACTCTGCGGGGGGTTATCCGGGGGCGGTGCATTCTCAGCAAAAATTTTTTTGCATAGTAATTTTAACGTAGATATCAAATCTAATGGCACATTTTTTTGGGCGTCCGTCGAAGTACGAGAAAAAAATTAAAAACTGACCAGCCACGGTTTTCGCGATTACTTTATGGAGGGTTATCCGGGGGCGGTGCATTCTCAACAAAAATTTTTTTGCATAGTATTTCGAACACAGATATCAAATCTATTGAGACATTTTTTTGGGCGTCCGTCGAAGTACGAGAATGCACCGCCCCTGGATAACCCCCCACACAGTAATCGCTAAAACCGTGGCTGGTCAGTTTTTAATTTTTTTCTCGTATTTCGACGGACGCCCAAAAGAATGTCTCAATAGATTTGATATCTGTGTTCGAAATACTATGCAAAAAAATTTTGCTCAGAATGCACCGCCCCCGGATAACCCCCCACCCAGTAATCGCTAAAACCGTGGCTGGTCAGTTTTTAATTTTTTTCTCGTACTTCGACGGACGCCCAAAAAAATGTGTCATAAGATTTGATATCTGTGTTAAAAATACTATGCAAAAAAATTTTTTGTTGAGAATGCACCGCCCCCGGATAACCCCCCGCAGAGTTATCGCTAAAACCGTGGCTGGTCAGTTTTTAATTTTTTTCTCGTACTTCGACGGACGTCCAAAAAAATGTCTTAATAGATTTGATATCTGTGTTCGAAATACTATGCAAAAAAATTTTTGTTGAGAATGCACCGCCCCCGGATAACCCTCCATACAGTAATCGCGAAAACCGTGGCTGGTCAGTTTTTAATTTTTTTCTCGTACTTCGACGGACGCCCAAAAAAATGTCTCAAAAGATTTGATATCTGTGTTCGAAATACTATGCAAAAAAATTTTTGCTCAGAATGCACCGCCCCCGGATAACCCCTCACACAGTAATCGCTAAAACCGTGGCTGGTCAGTTTTTAATTTTTTTCTCGTACTTCGACGGACGCCCAAAAAATTGTGTCATTAGATTTGATATCTGTGTTAAAAATACTATGCAAAACAATTTTGTTGAGAATGCACCGCCCCCGGATAACCCTCCACACAGTAATCGCGAAAACCGTGGCTGGTCAGTTTTTAAATTTTTTCTCGTACTTCGACGGACGCCCAAAAAAATGTGTCATTAGATTTGATATCTATGTTAAAAATGCTATGCAAAAAAATTTTTTTGAGAATGCACCGCCCCCGGATAACCCCCCGCAGAGTTATCGCTAAAACCGTGGCTGGTCAGTTTTTAATTTTTTTCTCTTACTTCGACGGACGCCCAAAAAATTGTGTCATTAGATTTGATATCTGTGTTAAAAATACTATGCAAAAAAATTATTGCTGAGAATGCACCGCCCCCCGATAACCCCCCGCAGAGTTATCGCTAAAACCGTGGCTGGTCAGTTTTTAATTTTTTTCTCGTACTTCGACGGACGCCCAAAAAAATGTGTCATTAGATTTGATATCTGTGTTAAAAATACTATGCAAAAAAATTTTTGCTGAGAATGCACCACCCCCCCATAACCCCCCGCAGAGTTATCGCTAAAACCGTGGCTGGTCAGTTTTTAATTTTTTTCTCGTACTTCGACGGACGCCCAAAAAAATGTGTCATTAGATTTGATATCTGTGTTAAAAATACTATTCAAAAAAATTTTTGTTGAGAATGCACCGCCCCCGGATAACCCTCCATACAGTAATCGCGAAAACCGTGGCTGGTCAGTTTTTAATTTTTTTCTCGTACTTCGACGGACGCCCAAAAAAATGTGTCATTAGATTTGATATCTGTGTTAAAAATACTATGCAAAAAATTTTTGCTGAGAATGCACCACCCCCCCGATAACCCCCCGCAGAGTTATCGCTAAAACCGTGGCTGGTCAGTTTTTAATTTTTTTCTCGTACTTCGACGGACGCCCAAAAAAATGTCTCAATAGATTTGATATCTGTGTTCGAAATACTATGCAAAAAAATTTCTGTTGAGAATGCACCGCCCCCGGATAACCCTCCACACAGTAATCGCGAAAACCGTGGCTGGTCAGTTTTTAAATTTTTTCTCGTACTTCGACGGACGCCCAAAAAAATGTGTCATTAGATTTGATATCTATGTTAAAAATACTATGCAAACAAATTTTTGTTGATAATGCACCGCCCCCGGATAACCCCCCGCAGAGTTATCGCTAAAACCGTGGCTGGTCAGTTTTTAATTATTTTCTCTTACTTCGACGGACGCCCAAAAAAATGTGTCATTAGATTTGATATCTGTGTTACAAATACTATGCAAAACAGTTTTTGTTGAGAATGCACCGCCCTCGGATAACCCTCCACACAGTAATCGCGAAAACCGTGGCTGGTCAGTTTTTAAATTTTTTCTCGTACTTCGACGGACGCCCAAAAAAATGTGTCATTAGATTTGATATCTATGTTAAAAATACTATGCAAAAAATTTTTGTTGAGAACGCACCGCCCCCGGATAACCCCCCTGCACAGTTATCGCTAAAACCGTGGCTGGTCAGTTTTTAATTTTTCCCTTATATTTCGACGGACACTAAAAAAGTTCTAGATATTGGTTATTAAATATTAAAAAACAAATCACTCGTTCGTGTCTTTCCATGTGTAAGTTAATCTCATTATCATACATGAGATACATCTGGCAACACTGTGGCTAAATAACGCACGATTGTCCTCTATCCCAACATCGACAGTATACACGTCAAAAACCGTGGCTGGAAAAGTGTGGATAAGTTCACGCAAACCATTCGGTCTATGAAAAGAATGAAATTTAAAGAAAGTTGTAGAAGAGTTTTCAGAGAATGCAAAATATTAACCATATACGGTTTATACATTTATGAGTGTCTGACGTTCGTCATTAGGTATGCTGATATAGGTTTCCAGTGGGGGCTCGACACAGTTACGAGACAAGGAAATCAAGTATGGCCAGCCTGTCCACAGGTTAACATCTACGGAGAGATGCATCAAGTACTAAAATAGTTTACCGACCCACTTGAGGCAACTAAGAGGTCAAAGTATTAAAAAAAAAAGAATTAAAGATTATCTTATTCAATTAGAACCCTATGCCTTGGATGATTATTTTTTAGGCTAGGGTAGGTATGATGTGTATACTGCTGTTAAGACGCCATTTCATTATAAATCCTGTCAAAGCATTTATTATGAAATAAAGAAGTATTATTATTATTAGAAGCTTTGTTTTGGGTCCGAGTTCAGAGCTGTCCCAAGACATAGATCGAAAATAAATCACAGTTGAATCACAGTTTATTTATGAATTATACACTTACAGCATCGCCGACGATTCGGAACAGTTTGATCTTCCTTTTTCAAGATGGGATAGTTCTTATTTCGAAACCAAAGCAAGGCTATAGAGTTGTAGAAGTAGTAGAAATAGTACTAGAAGCAATATGCCAGATAGAAATATAGGGCTCTAGAGTGTTCATATCGTTCAGAGCAATTCTTCATATTGATGAGCCCAAGAGTACGAAACAAGTGTATGTGGATGCTCTGGATGATATTATACCTCATCGTAGGCTTTTTGAGTGTTGACGAGACCGGTTTTGAAATATGAGTTTGAAATTTTTGATTCCACTCGATTAATGTTCTCCACTTTCCTAGTTATACAAACAGGGTTGTCCAGTCGATTGACGTCAATAAATTATTTTTAGATTCCTCAGATCCGTGGTTATTAAAAAATACCCCATATATGTTATGCTATTTTTTCTAGTTCTCGAGTTAAGATTTTCTGAGTGTTTTTCAATGTTATTTTGCCAGCTACGTTTGAAAAATTCATATCTTCCTATGCAGTAATTATTTTGCAGTTTTTATTTTTTAGCATGATCGTCCTGAATATTGCTTCAGTAAAAAAAAATATTCAGCTTCCTGAAACCAATGCAAGCTACCCAAAAATGGCTTGAAAGCTAGAATTTCAGTTTCCAGTAGGATGTTATCAAGCATTCATTTTCGAATCAGAAATAAAAAAGTTGTTTTTTAGCTTTTGGCTAGGTTTAAAAACTTTGCGGAGTCCTAAGCTACGAAAATCATAGGAAAAAAGGTGCTTGATTGGACTTTTTTCTTTGTAATCAGCCTTGGAAGGCGGATAGGCTGAAAATCATTGAAACTCGATAAAATTTGTTTTTCTTCTTTTTTTATTTTTTAGTGAATTAAACTCAAAAATGGGATTTTGAATTGATTTTAATTGAAATTCCTGTGAAACAAATGTAGCTCGTGTAATTTATACAATAATTTTGGTCTCACCACTGATGGAAAATGTTAACATTCGTCAGAATTGCTAGTTGTGAAATTACCTGTTTTGGGATAGAAAATAAAAAGCACATAATACTAAAAATTACTATTCACTTCAATAATTTTTCAAAATCCCTGCCTCCAATTTGAATACCTACATTATCGAAATCGTTCTAAAAAGTACCGTGTTAATGCCCTGAAGCTGCTCGAATTTTTTTTTTTATTTTTCATCCAGCTTTTGAAAGTTTTTGACAGAATTCTGTTACGTTGTTGGGTTCCTTCGCGTACAAAAGCTCTTTGTAAATAAAATCCCCAAATAAAAAATCGATGGGGTTGAGGTCTATTCGATAACGCCCAATCCATCTTGCTGGAATTGATTTATTTATTTGGAAATTTTACAAAGAGCTGGTATACGCAAAGGAAACCAACAACGAAACAGAATCGAGTCAAAAACTTTCAGAAGCGGGATGAAAAATTTAAAAACGGAAAAACGGAAAATTACTGAAGTGAATAGTAATTTTAAGTATTATGTTTTTTTATTTTCTATCCCAAAACAGGTTATTTCACAACTAGCAATTCTGACGAATGTTAACATTTTCCATCAGTGGTGAGACCAAAATTATTGTATATATATTGTATATTGTCCTGCATGCATACTTGTTGGCATAACAACATACGGATTTGTGCTCCTGTGAATTTTATTATTTGTGCTATAATCAACAAACTAAATTTTTCCATCTTTCTCCCATTGTAAGTTAAACCTCTGATTTTATATTTTTCACACTTTTCTTCGTCAAATTGAACCTGACTAGTTTTTTTCCTGTATTGATACTTCATTTGTTTGCGATCATAACATTCCCATACCCCGGCTCGTCGATTCAGTGACCTTGACCCACGGTACCGGTCCGTCGCCTGAGACTCGGCTCTCTGCATTGCATATAGCGCGTCGGGCGTCCGGGAGCGTATTCGCTGTAACCATCCAGAATCTGTGGCGCAAACTATACCTGTTCGTTTTCCCAGCTCCTAACTTATCACTTTATTCCTCTATCCGTGGCCGTCCCACTCTGTCTAAGTCTTCCTTATAGGCCCAAGGAAGTGAAAAGTACCTTGTGTTAAACTACCCCATCCTTCAAAGATTATATAACAGAATGCCTGGAACCTGCGGTAAATGTAGCAATCCAATTGCTGATTTGATTCCTTTCGCGTCCTGCACTAAATGCAGGAAAACCTTTCATCCATCATGCGTCAACTTGGGAACCAAAGAACTCGAGTTTCTGAATGAAAGCAAAGGAAAGTGGAACTGTCCAGCCTGTTCCACCTGTGAACGCAACCTGCGCAGTAGAGCTGGTAGCCATCGTTCTACATCACCACTAGCTACCAGCAATTCGACCCCCCAAGCGGAATCTTCTGAAATGACCCTCACCACGAAGCATTTCGATTTATTGATGGAAGAGATGCGCAAAATGACAGCTAGTTTAGAGCGCGTTGAAAGAAGACAGGATGATCTCATGGCCCGCCTCGATGATTGCAATGCAGCCATTTTTAGTCACTCCGAAACTCTAAAGTCACATCAATTAGATATCGATGCTTGCAAATCGGACATCTTAACCATAAAGGATACTCAGATAGCGGTCAGTGCAAGTGGCTCTTCCTTGTCGAAAAAAATCACTAACCTGGAATCTAGGGCTTCCTGTGGCGATAATTCGACAGATTTGATTGTCCCGGAGATTACTGAACGTGTAAAGCGGTTATTCAACTTAATTGTCTGCAACGTTCCCGAGTCTGACAATGCTACGGACTCAGCCACTATCTCTGAAATGTGTGAGCTTATATGTGTGTCATCCAGCAATTCCATCACCAGCATGGTTAGGCTACAGTCCAGGGATGTGAATCGGCCCCGTTGGATAAAGGTTTCGTTCTCCAATCCTGAAATTGTTCAGACAATACTGAGGAGGAAGTCTTCAATTTTGGGTAGTACCAAATTCCGTTCCGTAAGAATTCAGGACGACAAACCAAGGAACAGCAGTCCCACTTATCATCATTGAGAGCGGAGTTGAAAGACAGGTTGGCCACTGGTGAGGCCGATCTCACTATAAAATATATTAAGGGAACTCCTAGGATAGTTAATACTAATACTCCATCCTCCTCTGGAAGTGTTAATTCAAAAAACTGAACAACTTGAATTCTTGGCCAATTATATATACCAACTCACAGTCTTTACTATCTAAACACTCTGAACTTCTTGCATATACACAACTACATTCTCCACTTTTGATACTCATCACCGAAACATGGCTTCATCCATCTCTGCCTAATTCAGTTGTTCAGTTACCAGGGTACACTATTTATAGGGCTGACAGTAAGGACTCACTTGGTTATCGCGGTGTTTGTGTCTATGTTAGTTCTCAGATTACTGATTCTTATAGAATTGAATCAATACAGAATGACTGGACTGACATCGAAAACATCTTCCTCAAAATTTCAGGAGGTCTGTTCTCCGTCCTTGTTGGATGCATATATACTCGTAGACCACGTCCATGTTCTGCCGACCTCAATTGCGTCAATTTTCTTTCATTTGCTTCCGAAACCTATGACAACATTTTTGTCGCAGGAGATTTCAATTGTGCAGATCTAAAGTGGCCGCTAGTTCAGTTACCTTCAACATCCTCTCCATCCTACCCATATGCCAAATTAGTATCCGACACCCGTCTACAACAACTTGTTTCCAACCTACCAGATTCCGAGGCAGCCAAACTCCTTCTCTTCTCGACTTGATATTCATCTCCGATCCTCAACTCACCTCACAGCTTCACTACCTCTCACCTTTTGGTAAGTCAGATCACCTCACGCTGTCCACCGAACTACAGTTTCGTGAACCATCTGCTCATCATCAAGAAACAGCCTCCATCAAGATAGTAAACTACGATAACATATCCGCTCAATTGTCGAGACTTGATTGGGATTCGCTGCTTTCTTCTCACGACAACATTGGCGAACAATGGACGACCTTCAAGAACAAACTTACTGAAGTTGTCACCTCCAACACCCAGGTAATATTGAAGCGAAGAAATCCATTGAAACCATGGATAAATGATAAATCATTTAAACTAGTCAGAAAAAAGAAATCTCTGTGGCAGAGTTTCCTGAGATCAAGATCCGCAGTCGACTTCAGCAATCATCGTAAGTTTTCCAACTATGTTTCCACCTTCCTCCAGAATTCCAAGAAAAACTTCGAAAACAAACTGGCCTCTTCTAAAAACAAGAAGAAATTCTTTAAGTACGTTAAGTCAGCTTTGAATACCAATGTGAGTATTCCCATCGTAAGAGACGACTCTGGCAACCTGAGTTGTGGACCTGAGGAGACGGCTGACATATTAGCAGAATCTTTTTTTCAATCTTTTTCTCCTGAGCCACCCGGTCCGAATTCTACCCCGTATATTCAAAGAAACTATTTCGAGATAGCTGATATTGAAATCAACGAGTCAATTGTGGAGCAACATCTTTCTAAGTTGAACATCTCGTCGGCACCTGGTTACGACGGAATCACACCATCTCTTTTAAAACGCTGTGCTAGTGCTCTTTCTGTTCCCCTTACCATCTTATTTCGAAAGTCTATGTCATCCGGTGCTCTCCCTTCGGACTGGCTCTTTGCTTGTGTGACTCCCATTTTCAAGAAAGGCGATAAATTGTGTCCTGATAACTATCGACCTATAAGCTTGCTGTCCACTGTGTCTAAGATTCTGGAAAGAATAATTAGCGAGCAGCTCCTTGAATTCTCCCTGGCAAATAGAATAATTCCCGACGAGCAGCATGGTTTTGTCCCTGGACGCTCTACCACCACAAAATTACTTTCGGCTATATCTGATTGGACGAGGGCATTGGACAGCGGACGTCCTACAGACGTTATCTATCTAGATTTTTCAAGGGCTTTCGACAAAGTCCCACATAAGCGTTTGCTGGCAAAATTGGAGCAGTTAGGTGCCCGGGGGAGACTACTCGATTGGTTGCGGGCGTTTCTTTCTAACCGCTCGTATCGTGTTCGAGTTGGTAGTATCTTCTCCTCATCAGCTTGGCCTGTGCTGTCTGGTGTGCCCCAAGGTTCCGTTTTGGGACCACTACTTTTCCTCCTATACACCTCGGACCTATCTCGTCGGTTCACATCCACAACACTACTATTTGCAGACGACGTTAAATTATATAATAATTGTCCTATCTCCAATTATGCTGCCCTTCAAGCAGACCTGAACAACTTGAAGAAGTGGTGCGAAGTGTGGATGCTCCCCCTGAACACGTGTAAATGTTTTGTTCTGCACATTGGGAAAAACAACCCTCGGCTCCGCTACAATATTGGCGGTTACTATTTGGCTCCCGTTTCACAGATCGACGAACTTGGTGTGACGGTTTCTGATGATCTTAGTTGGTTGGCCCATATAGAACGTGTGTCAGCGAAAGCCAAACAACTCACCTACATATTCCACAAATCATTCAGAGGCTGTGACTACCGCACATTTGGGACAATTTTCAAGACCTATGTCAGGCCAGTTTTGGAATACGCCGGTCCGGTTTGGTGGTGCTCCACAAGTGGTGCAGCCAACGTGCTGGAGAACACACAGAGATGGGCCACTCGCTTGCATTATGGCTTTGTTCGACCATCGTATGAGCATCGACTTTCTGCCATGGGATTGACAATTTTCGAGGACAGACGTATGCGTGGCGATCTTATATTTTCGTTTCGATCAATGATGGGCCATTTTGGAGAAGGTGTTCGTAACATATTCACATTGGACACGAAAAACTTGCGAGGTCATTTTCTGAAGCTGAATCGTGAGAGTTTCAAATGCGCTCAGCGTCAACACTTTCTCCCCAACCGCGTATTTTACAACTGGAATCGACTGCCTGAAAACATTGTTCGATCATCCTCAGTTAATGCTTTCAAGAATAGCTACGATAGGTGGAAGTGCACGGTGTAGAGCAACATAGAAGAGGCTTTAGTGTTATCACATATATTTAGGATATTATGGCATTCTATTTCATTTCCGTTTTCTTCAAGCTGTTAATTTTACATCATCCAAATCTGTTGTTGTTTTTTATGTCCAATTGTATGCTTGAATTTAATATTGTACGTTTGAGTTTATAGGTATATCCTCTACTCAAATCCTTTGTATAATAAATAAATAAATAAATTAGTCGAGCTACATTTGTTCCACAGGAATTTCAATTTAAATCAATTTAAAATCCCATTTTAAGTTTAATTTACTAAAAAATAAAGAAAAGAAGAAAAAACAAATTTTATCGAGTTTCAATGATTTCCAGTCTATCCGCCTTCCAAGGCTGATTACAACGGAAAAAGTCCAATCAAGTACCTTTTTTTCCTATGATTTTCGTAGCTTAGGACTCCGCAAAGTTTTTAAACCTAGCCAAAATGAATGTTTGAGTACATCCTACTGAAAACTGAAGTTCTAGCTTTCAAGCCTTTTTTGGGTATTTTGCAATGATTTCAAGAAGCTGAGTATTTTTTCTATTGAAGCAACATTCAGGACGACCTTGCTAAACAATGAAAACTGCAAAATAATAACTGCATAGGAAGATATGAATTTTTCAAACGTAGCTGACAAAATAACTTTGAAAACACTCAAAAAATTATAACTCGAGAACTACAAAAAATCGCATTATATACATGGGGTATTTTTGGATAGCCACAGGTCTGAAGAATCTAAAAATAATTTATTGACGTCAATCGACTGTACACCCTGTATTATTTTTATAGTTCTTGATCCATTATTAAATTCAGTGCATATTACAGAACGGAATAAAATGTACAGGGTGCGCATATTTCGATGCTTTAGCACTACAACTTTTGAACCAGAGGAGATAGACAAAATCTGATACCCACTTCTCGATCTATATTTTTCTGAGAAACTAACAAGAGTATTATTAATTTTTTTCTATCTTCCTTTGTTTTCGAGTTATAAGCGAAAATTGGAAAAGTGGCGATATCGAAAAAATTCATATCTCCCCTAATACTGATGATAGAGCTCTGAAATTAAAACATTATAGAAACACTTTTTTGCGTAGAATCCAGTGGCGTGCTCGTCATTTTTGCACCATTTTTAATTACGAAGCTATGACGCATAGTTATATTTTTTAAATGGGAATACTAGATTTTTGTATCATTTTCTGAAAGCTTAATTTTTCTGATTTCAAAAATATATAACATTGTATGGTTTGTATCAATATGAGTATAAAAAATGATCAAAAACCTATTTTCATCTTAGTCTTAATATTTTCTATGGTTTGAACTGTCGATGAGCACAGAAAAATGAAGCTTCCTATAACAAGAGCAGTCTCCTTCAGTCAATCTCATTATTTCTATGCTTTCAACTAATTTCTACAAAATTCCAACATGAATATAACGTGCGTTCAAAAAAATTCGTGGTCAAGTAGGCGGTGGATTCTATTTTTCCCCTCATAGACTCTTAGGAAAAATAGAATCCATAGCTTACTTGACCACGAATTTTTTGAACGCACGATATTTTATAAACTCTTATATCTCAAAATGGATTACGAAATAACAAAAAGATCCACATATGATCCTCCGTTTCAATCTATATACTTAGTTCTAATGAGATGTATGCAGGAGAATATTTTTATTGCTCTCCAGAATAAATACTCAAAAGTGCCAGTCTATTTTAAATCGCATATGAAATAACGCATATAGATATGATTAAAGTCATCAATTTAATTAGAAAAGCAACAAAGGAAAAATATTTTTCAATACTTAATAGTGATTACAATAATAGGTCAGTAGGTAATTACTCAGAATGAGGATCAAGTTTCACAGAAGATGCTCAAATCGTTGACCATCCGCAGCAATGCACAGTCGATACCTTTTCTCGATACTTCCTGAGTCGTCTGAATATTGACTTGTGCGGTTGAATTCTTTCTGGAAAACTTTTCAAATAGTCTTGTGATGCTTCATCTTCATTATAATTACGTCTAATGTAAAATTCGAGCATGTTGAACTTCTCATTTCTTTAATAATTCATTTCAAAATGAAAAAATATACAGGGTGACTGGTGACGTATGGGACAACGGCTAACTGGAGATAGAGGACCTCAAACTGAATGAGGATTAGGGGTTTAAATGTCCCATAAGGCTATTAGTTTCAGAGATACAGGGTGTTTTTTTTGCAAAAGTGCTAAAACTATTAACTCCCATATCTTCGTCAATATGCCAAATTTTTCGCTGATATTTGGCAAGCTTGTTAATATACATATTCTCCATCAGATCGACAAGAAAAAATTCCCAAAAATTGCAGGTCCGTATTCAAAAATTTCAATTTCCGTGTCAGGTGAGAAATATCACTCGGTATATGAAATTAAAAAATTGAATTGGGAAATTGGAATCTGCAAAAAACACTGAGTAAGAATTCGTTTTTAGTTTTAATGGCACAAATTTTTTAGTTTTTATGATATGTTGAAAGTCGAAGATTACAATTTTTTCATATTGAATTCAAGAAACACACTATTCCTGAAAGAAAAAACACTGAATTTGAGATGCTTAATAATAAGAAAAACTCAAAAACAATATAAACACAAAAAGATTAACAGTAGCACATATGGTTCATAAAAAAATCAAATAAACAAATGCTTGATATGCGAGAGCCATTCCCCTCACACACTTATTGGCTCTTTTAAACAATAATTGAAGTACGTTTCATATCCACAAGATGAAAAATTACTCTTGATAGAACAGTAACACTAGATTTCAGCTCGAGAAAAGTTGGACTTTCTTCTCAGAACGCCTGAACAATACAATATCCATTTGATACTTATTCTTCAACAAAATTTATTTTTCTATTAACTAATGCAATGATTCATGAGAAAACAACTTGGCAAATGCTCGAAATCACAGCAATTTGCTTCAACGCATTTATTTGCTCTCTTGAACTCTAATGATTTCTTTCTCTTTTGAGATGAGGATTATTCTGAGACTAAATATTATATCCGTTCATTTTGCGCAATCCAAAAACAAGTATCATCTACATATTCTTCATTCGTGAATATTGAAGGCATTTTCAATAGATAAACAAACGACACAATTCCCAATAATTCACAATTGATGAATGGATGAATATAAACGTCATTTTTTTAAATAAGCCTACTCTGTGTAGTAGGATGTATTTTATTTATAATGAATAATAAACCTCTTATTCTAAAAAAATTTTTCCCTAATATTCTGTTTGCATTAAAGAATTCATATGCTTCTCAAAAAAAAGATGAGTTGCTACACCTAAGTACATATTAGAGGAAAATAAGTCCTCAAAATTCATTGAAGAATAAATTTTGTTGAAAACATAAGCACCAGATAGATTATTGTTCAGGGGTTCTGAGAAGAAAGTCAAACTTTTCTCGAGCTGAAATCCAGTGTTTCTGTTCTATCAAGAGTATAATAATTTTTCATCTTGTGGATATCAAAAGTACTTCAATTGTTCAAAAGAGTCATTAAGTGTGTGAGGGGGAATGGCTCTCGCATATCGAGCATTTGTTTATTTGATTTTTTTATGAATCA